>JAOWBL010004075.1:0-11530 GCA_028564865.1 Zenarchopterus dispar | reverse complement strand
CTCCATGTTTCTGTGTGTGTGTGTGTGTGTGTGTGTGTGTGTGTGTGTGTGTGTGTTCACAGATGCACATGGAGGAACCCTGCTTCGACTTCCTCAGAACAAAGGAGACGTTGGGGTGAGACTCGCCACAAACACAACCACGAGGTTTAAATGTGTTGAGAGGTGATGAAGAGTCAAATAGCACAAGAAGATCCAAACATTGTCATGATGAGGGACAGTTCTAGGTTTATGGAGGTCCTGGACCAGGTTCTGTTGGAGGACCACAGTCCTGAGTGTCTGAGAAGTTCAGAGCCTCAGATAAGATCCTGGTGATGCTTTAATCTCCTTTAAGAAGAAAACAAGACACATTTATGAATCTTAGTTCAAACTGAAGCTGAGCTAGAAGATAACATGACTAGTTAACCGGTTACTGGTACCTGTAGACCAGGTGTGCTGACTCCTTTAGCTTCAGTTAACCTAAGTGAACAAAAACCAAACAAAAAAACAACCTTGGAATGGTTGAAGATGAAATGGGCTATAAAACATATTTCAGACAGGAAACTAAACTTGGTTATATATACTTTAAAAAGATTTTGGAGGACTGGGAAAATTAAAAAGAAAATAAAATCAAGTACGAGCAGGATACTGTTTATTTTAAACAGTTTCTGATATCAGTCTTTAAATCATCGAAATTACATGATTTTGGTCAGTTACCATAGTAACAGACTGAGTATGGGTTACCTCGGTTTCTGAGACCGCCTCAACTGAACCTTTTTTACGTGGGGTCACGTCAACTCGCTGTGAAATGGAAAACTGAGTTTCCCTGAATACGGGTTCAACATACACCCAGTTCCAACTCGGAGTCTGAGTGATCTGAGCCCCCCCCCCCCCTGCTTTCTGTAAACCAAGCTGCCCCTCAGGGATAACACAGATGTTCTTTATTGATACAGCTCTCTCTGACCCCTCCCCCTTCAGGTACCAGGTGTACCCCACCTCTAGGAACACCTCAGGGGTGCTGGGATTCTCTGTCACCGTGGAAACGCAGGCAACCAAATTCAGGTGAGAATGACCTGGACCCATTCCCATCCTCCTCTGTGGCGACGTCCTATTAAAACCTTTCGTCTTCACAGCTCGGAGTTCGTGGAGGCGAAGATTGAGGAGTTTCTGGAGAATTTTGGCCTGTCTTTGTCTGCTCTGACCGAGGAGGCCTTTAAGACCCAGGTGACTGCTCTCATCAAGCTGAAGGAGTGCGAGGACGCCCACCTGGGCGAGGAGGTCGACCGCAACTGGTTTGAGGTGGTGACGCAGCAGTACGTCTTCCACCGACTCAACAAAGAGGTGATCAATGCTCCTGCTGCTGATCCGTTTTATGAGTTTACTCTAAGATGTGCCAGATGGTCTATAAATGTTCTGTGCTGGAGGAGTTGGGCTGTCTGGTCAACCTCTGTAGGTCCAGGTATCTCCCCACCCACCAGCACTGACACAGACCCTACCCACATTAAAAACTAGGAAAAAACAGAAAAGATGAGGATAAATGTCAGTGGTTTCCTTCTGTAAACCCGTTCCTGTTCTGGAGGTCGTCTCATCACTGCTCCTGATTTCATTAAGAGCAAACAGCTGAAACAGATCCACAACCTCCTCTGATACTAAACTGACCAGATCAATATCCCAGAAGTTTAACCGACTTGATTCTACAGGGTCATTAAAAAGGGTCCTTCCAGGTTTTGAGCAGTAAAATAATAATTCACACTTGAACTTAGGTTCTAATGTGAGAAGGTGCAGCATCCTGGACCCTTCAGTGGTTTAGATTTAAACATGTTTTTCTTTTGTCTTATTTTGGCTGGTAGTGTTCAGTAATAACTATTCTGTTTTATGGTAATTAGACAGCAGGTTTCAGAGATCTCACAGAGAGCAACAAAATAAACAAAGAAAACGAAATCATTCACAGCTGACGGATAAAAGATGCTTGAGATGGTTTGAGCTGAGGATTTTGAACTTGTCAGAGAACATCGGCGTTAACTCAGTAACCTTCTCTCTGACTGACTCACAGTCTCCGATTCAAACAAGGCCGGGTCACAGACCGACTGCAGCACCTGGATCTGGTTCTGATTGTTCTACTTCTGTCCTGTTGGGGCTCTTTTGCAGATTGAAGTTCTGAAGCTCTTTACTCAGGCGGACCTGGTCTCCTGGTTCCTGGAACACCGAGAGCTGTGCAGGAAGCTCAGCGTTCATGTAAGTGAGCCGTCACTCACAGCAGGGATTCTTCTGAACTTCCACCAACGTCTTTGTCACTAAACTCAGGATCGTTTGACCTTGCCTGACCTCCAACCAGAGCGCAGCACAAACCCTAATGCTTTCTGCACATGCTCAGTGCAGGTTCCTCAGGCTCCTCAGGCAGAGGTGTTGCACCACCTGAGAGAGGTGCAGGATTAGACGTACTTCTGTGTACCATCTAGTTTGTTCTGGATCTGCTCCCAGAGCTCTGACCCAGTCTGTTCTGCCTGATGGTTGTTCTGGAGGAGGAGCGACACTCCAGGCTGCTCCAGGAAGTTGCTGATCCTCTTCTGCTTTGCTGTCTAATAGTCTGGCCCAATTCAGTTTTTCTGCTGGTCTTAACTGGCGTCTGTCTCCTGTCAGGTGGTGGGATTCGGGGTCGAGGAGAATGACCCGCCCGACCAGAGTGATGTCAGCAGCAACCCTGACGACCCTCCCTCCTCGGCCTACGGAGAGGTGAGCGAGCTGAGCTTCCTACCGGCGGTGTCAACGGCTCTGCAGGAAGCCGAGCTCATCACAGACATCAGAGCCTTTACCTCCTCCCTGAATCTCTACCCCCACCACAAGATTCTGACCTAGAAGCCCTCCACAGCTGAGTAACCATAGCAACGTGGACTCTGGCAATGCTGCATTCACTTCCTCTGGGAAAATCTTGAGTGTGTGGTAGAAAATGGTCGTCAGCCACAGAAATGTTAGTCTTGGTTGATTTGAATGTGTCTGAAGTCCTTTAGAGGGTGAAATCATGATCATTCCCAGTAGAAGTGAACCAAGTATGAAGACTCAGGGCTCGGGTTCAGAACCACACACGTCCGTTTGTCTGTCACTGATAACAAAAACGCAAAGCTTCAGATTTCACTGTTTGTCTGCGAGGTGGGACTGCTGAAATAAAAGATGCAACATTTGTCCTGAAGGTGGCGTCATGTTGTCAAAACTTTATCACTGCATTCCCAGCTGAACAACACCAAACAGTCACCGTAGCAACAAGCTGCTAATGCTACAAACTCTAGCCTGGCAGTGCTTCAAAGGCTCCACAGATTGTAACGGTGCCCACTCGGATGACCACTCTGACACAAAAAAACTTCACTGCATACAGAGCAGCTGTCACTCATAAAGCCACGCCCCCAATTCTGCATAAATGTGTGGTTTTATATCGACCCAGCTGGTTTTTTGTTCCAGATTGTTTTTGTTTTTTTTTCCTGCTGTAAAGTGGAGAATCCAGACCCTAGAGGTCACGAAAGGAACTACAATTTTGGGACTTCCGTTTTGAAAACCAGATGTTGGCCGTCGGCGGCTGCTGGAATGATACATGCCAGAATGTTTTTCTCATCTTTAATAAGATATCTGATCAGAACTACAAATGTATGCCCAACGATAATCGGATTCCACTTGAACTCATCCCCAGATGCTGTTGTAAAACCTTTATCTGAGTCCTCTGGAGCGTAAAAGTGTTTTGGGATTCTGACTCGATCGTTCGTCCAGATCTGGACTCCATTTGAGAGGGAAGGATCAGTATGATGTGTTTTTAGATCTGGGTGTTCTCCCAACAAATGTGTGAAACCCCGTGGGCCGTGGCCGGACCAGTCAGTCCAGACTGCATCTCCAGAGAAGTCCAGCATCTCAGGTGGGTACAGCCGGAGACGAGCAGATGAACGAGTGCTGAGTTTCAGAGGAGCAGCTCGTAGAAATCCAGCTTCTGGGGTTTTCAACCAGCAAACAGTCGGCAGCACCACGGCCCGCTGACGCCGCTCTCGGGCTGACTGAGGAGTGATCGTCTGTCCACGTCCATCCATCTGGACCTGCAGCTTCACCTGCAGATGAGCAGTCAGTGCTTCCATTACACACTGATCCAGCATGGTTACACAGGAAATCCTGCAGGCTCACAACGTCCCACAAAAACGCATTTTTGAAGATGTCATTTTTCAAAAGGACTGGAAAATAAAATTTGACACTCTCTGTGTTCCTGACCACTAGAATGCACATTAAAACCAGCATTTTTGTAGAATTTGTATTAAAGGCCTGAGTGTCCCCTGATCCTCGCATTGTTGATTAGAACAGCATGAAAAGCCACCGTATCTTGGTTTAGAGTGATGATTGCGTTATTAGAAGAAGAGGACAAGCGGTGTTGAATGGCATGAGTGGCTTGCCACTTGAGACGAGTAAACAAAGTCAGGCGAGTAAACGACCTCAGAGCTGAGGCTGTCATGACACAATGATTGATCGGGTGCAGGGTAATCACCCATCAGAGACTGATGACGCCACCCACCGATCCAGAAGGGCTTCCTCCCGGCGAAACGCCATAGCCAGCTGACTTCTCTTCTAGAGCGCACGTCACTTAGGCTGCTGTTGTACCTAAGAGAGAGGAGTGTGCACGTGAGTATCACCAACACACAGATGATCACTAAACTGAAGCCAGCTGTCAATCACCACTGAGGTCTGAGTTAGATGTTTCCATTTCAACACTCCTGACTCTAGTTAAAGGTCATCAGTCACCAGTTTAACGGCAGGCTAGCTGAGCTGACGCTCGCATCGATCTGGGTTTGAACAGAACCCGCTTGTTGACTGACTGCAGCCAGCTCTGCAACGCTGCAGGAAGTCAGGTGACACGGATCAACGACTCGTCATGGATACACAAGTGACTTACAGCAGCGAGCAGGTTCTGTCGGCACTGGCCCAGCTGGCCACAGATGAGCTGATGATGTAACAGCGCCTCCTGTGGAAAGTCCAGCCATCAGGACACAGGCCCGTCTGAAAGCAGAATTCAAACACTTCTAAGTTGTGAGTTGTTGTCTTAGCTCCAAACAGCCAGGAAATCACAAAAAAGTGATATTAAAAGATACTTTTTTCCCCCCTTGGTTCTCAGGAGGATATTGTTCTATCACTGTGTGTTTTTTGCTTTTTTGTAAAAAAACAAAAATATATCACATTTTATACCTTATTACATAAAATGATGGACAAACATATTGGAGAGTGAAATAAAGATGAAGAAACCTAAAAAAAAATCATTTATATAGAAATATTCCTATATGAAGTCAATGGGGTCACATGACCCCACTCGGTCAGATTAGTCGCCGAAACAGCTTGGTGGCTTGAGGGTTAAGGAGATTGGTTCTAGGACCGGTACTGTCCATTGAGGTGATCTTTACTATATCTAGACGGTATCTCTCAACCTCACAGGAGGGCTCACAGGAGACCACCAGATGAATGCCTAGGATCTGGTAGGTCTTATTCACAGCTCAGAAGTCCATACAGCGCCAAGTAGCAAAACTGACAGCTGGTCATGAACCACGGCCAGATATCTAACAAAAGACCAAACCCCTAATACACACCAATTTGCTTTATTTCATTCAGTTCAATGGATTTACAGATTAAAGCGTCACCACGGAACATCTGTAAGGTCTGCACTCCCACTGGAGTTTGGCCAAACAAAACGCAGGCAGACCTTTGTGCAAATGTTCTGAGCATATTTGAACTCTGACCTTATTCGGGTGAAGCTCAGGATGCCGTCCGATTGCCACATTGTCCATCTGGGGAGCGTCCCCGGGTAGTGGGTCCTCCAGGAGGCGACTGTGATGCACTGTGACCCCGCCAACCCCGCCGGGCTGCAGCTCTTCCAGCCGGAGAGGAGTCAAAGCGTGGAACTGATGGAGAAGGAAGCAGACGGGTTAACAGTGAAGGAGTTGGAGTTTCAGTCCGTCTCTGCATGAAGAGTCAGCTTACCGTCCAGACTTTGTCCTCGGGGATTCTCTCTAGAGACAGACGAACCTATATTTGAAAAATTAGATGATTAACTACTGATTCTAGTTCATCTACAACATCAGCTCAAACTGAATAAAAAATACATATTTCTCTTCCATTGTTTCTGACTTTTATTTCTTTGAACTGTATGAAACCAAAACATTTAACATAGTTTCTTGTCAGCTTCATTTCATTTGTTAATACACATCTACTGTATTCCTTTAAAACATACCAAAAGAAAAAACACTGGTACAGTCAAACCTTTACCACTTTATGATTCCTTCTTACAACACTTGAAAGACAGGCTTTAGGGACCCTGTACAAGATGCTGTTTGGGCCCTTTATTTATTTATTTATTTCCAAAAACAGGAAAACATCTGTTATACTGATTGGGAACATAAATCAGAGTGTCATCTGCATATAAACTGACAGTTGTATAAATTAACACCAGATGGTGCTGAGTGTTACCTAGAATTAGAGAAGCAGAGGTCCTCATACAGAGCCATGTGGTACTCCTCAGCTAATATAATCCATGTTTCCATAGTGATGGTCTATCACAATCCAGAGTTGGTAATTTAGTCATTTAGTCATTTTTTAGTAGTTGGTAATTTTTAAAAAATATTTGCAGGTTTTAAATGTAGAAATGTATTTTAACAAAGAAAATAAAGAGGATAGAAAAACATGAACATTTTTGGCTTCTTACATTTTCTATTTTTCTTGTCCTAGCTTTTTTGTGGTCAGAGTTGTGGACTAAATCACTTACGAGTGAACGCTTTATTTTAGAAATGAATTTATTATGAATCCAAAACTATAAAAGATTAAAGCATTGTGAATCAAAGTTAGCCATTTTAGCTCAGCTAGCTTAGCTTTGGCTTTGACATTGGCTGATGACCACCAGAGAAGATGGGAAGCTGCTGGTGAATGTTTACAAGTTCTGGCAAAACCAGAAATAATCGCTGCAGAAGTCCGATATGACCACAACACTTCAGATTCAGGTACAAGATTCATATACAGATCCAGATTCAGGTCCAGATTCAGATGACCTGCATCTCGAGGACCAGGGATAGTCTTTGGATAATAGTGTGTGCATTTCAGATGGAGAAGGTTTACAAGAGGAGTAAAAGAAGGAAAGGCCAGCATTAAGCAGGGGAAGGGGACTCAGTTTTACCATCAAACACTCACAACAGCCTTGAAACCCCTACCAGGTGGTTTCGTGAGGATCCAAACATGGATTTATTTGACCAAAACCAGGTAAACACCTTCTAGTGGACAAAAGACTAAACACCCTAAAAAGCGGAGTGAGGCTCAGCGATTTACAGATTACTTCTACATCTTAGAAACTCTGAACTCCCCACTAGTCGGTCTGAACTGCTGACGTTTCCTGATTCTGGTTCTGATGTGTTCATGTGTTCTGACAGGGCCCAATGCTCCAGAAAACATGTAAAAAGAAGCTCTCTTGGGCCACACATGGTTTCCATTAAAAGTAGTCCCAAAATGAGTCCCAGTCCCAGCAGGCTTTGTGATTCTGAGCAAGGTGGGAGGTGACACCGTCAGCCCTCATTGGCTGTAAATCCTGAAACTCAGGAAGAGAAGTCGGGTCAGGCGGGAAATACCTGCAGCTCCTTTCTCCTCTCTGCCTTCCACCACCCACAACAAGCTGCTGAGAGAGGACCTGCTTGAAACATTTCACTCAGCCGTATCTGATGAAATTCGGAGTTTTGAAACATGTTTTCATGCTGGTTTGGACGCTGCTCTTTCTGGAGGATTATTCTGGCATCGTGATGTCCTGTGACTTGTGCAGGTGTAAGTCCTTTTTGCCTGCAGAGAGCTTGGATAGACTCCAGCAGACCAACATGACCAAGAACTAGAATAAGCAAGTATAGACAAGGGATTGTTGAGTTCCATGAATCTGAAAGTTGTTTACCTATGGAAGCAAAGGATAAACTAAAAAAACAGCTGATGGTCAGGAAAAGAGCTGAAATGCTGATGATTTGAAGAGCAGAGTAAAGGATGTGAAAAACGAAGGGGTCTTGACCACTTTCCTCCATCTATCATCATGAGGAGCGAGATCTCTGGAAGGAGTGTCACGAGTTTGTAGCTGCGAGGAAACATCAGGAGTATCATGTTCTTTGAGACCTGGCTCTGAATTGAACTTTGTCAGCATTACAGCACATAATTAAAGGTGTTATTTAAGCAGATGTTCATCCGATATTGCTTTAGATGATTTTAGGAGGCCATCACTTCCTCTTCTTACAATTGAAGACAGAGAAATAATCAAGGGGTATGGCCAAAAATGTACCGCTGCAGATATTGATGTCCTTGTCAATAATCCTGCAGATTTACTCAGCTTTCGTTACTACTGCTCCTTTGGGAAAGAGGGTCTCGAACTGTAAGAAGTTAGCTCCCTGGTATAAGCCGCATATCTGCATGTCAAAACAAAAAATGCGTAAAATGGAAAGGAAGTGACGTAGCAGAGCTGGGTAGAGCAGGAAAAGAGAGGTAGGACAGAAAGAATGAAGAACAAGAGAGGAGAGGCACAGATATGTTGTCAGTGGTACATTAGATCAAATATATTAGTAGTTATTATCTGTTAACCGGAGAACTAAGAGTTTTATGTACATATGACTGATACATGGTTAGTTGGTGTACTACAGAGACATAAACAGGCGTAGACAGCAGATGCTGAGGTGGTCAGAGGGTGGGACTGCAGGTCAGCATGTCAGCAGATATCCAACAAAGACATCTACATAGACGGATGGGGATAAACAGGTGAAAGGAAGAAGGTTAAACTGTGCTGATGTTCTAATTATAGGTGTCACTAACTTATGCTAATCATGATAAAGTCATGACGCTGGTTGCTGCTTAGCGGAGTCATTGTTTTATATTTGAAGATTTGCTGTTGCATGGCATGGCCCAGCCAGCAGGTCCACGTAGGCCATCTGGTGAGAGAATGGGCTTGGACTTGAAACTGGTAAATGGCATGGGAGTCTGCAGACAAACCTGGAACCAGCAGCCAAACTCACCTTGGACCCATCTTTCAGCTACTTTTAGCTCATATGGTGGATGTGGGGGGTTGGTGTTTACTCTACCCTTTAGTCTTACACCAGGGGTTGACAGGACTTTTGGGATATGATCCTTCCCATTTGATCAGGAGTGGTATCGTTACATACTATGTGTTTAAATGTGTCTGCCCTGAATCTAAACATTTCCAAAAATTTGTGAAAACATCTCATTTTCTGAACGTCACTTCTCTGGACATATTTGAGCTCAGCATGTCAGAGAAGTGTGATTACGCAGAAAACTGAAGAACAACCAACTGCCAGAGGGCAGTTTTGTCTGCTGCCACTAGGTGTCGCCAGTTCACAGCTCTCTTCCTGAGAACTCACCTGCTGTCCTCCATCCCTGAGTCCAGGTCTCCCAATGCTCCCGAGAGTGGTTTCCAGGAGCCTCCCATTCTGGTGGTTGGTATGTCTGTAGCTGGGGGCCACCTGGTCCTGAGGCTCCACCTCTCGGAGGTCCAAGAAGGGCTGGCGGTTTGGGACATCTCCTCTGGGAGGGTGGGGTCGGTTCTCCCACAGCAGCTCCGCCTCAATGTCGGTGACGGGATCTCCCTCAAGGTCAACATCAGGCTGGGGGGGTTGAGGGAGGCGAGGGGGGAGAGGATTGTCATCGTCCACCTTCATGTCCTCTGGATCACACCTCCCTGACAGACAGAAACCAGAGCACAGCAGCACATTTATGAGGCGGGATGTTTTTAACTGCAGATTTAATCTTCGTGGTTAGCACTGCTGCCTCACAGCAAGAAGGTTCCTGGTTCAATTCCCGGCCTGGCAGGCCTCTTTCTGTGTGGAGTTTGCATGTTCTCCCTGTGTTTGCATGGGTTTTCTCCAGGTACTCCAGCTTACTCCCACAGTCCAAAAACATGTATATGAGGTTGATTGACAACTCCGTAGGTGTGAGTGTGCATGTGCATGGCTGTTTGTCTCTATATGTGGATCTGTGATGGACTGGTGACCTGCACAGGGTGTACCCTTGTCTATCGCCTGTAATGAGCTGGGATAGGCTCCTGCAGACCCCCGAGATCCTGTAGATGGATTCAGCGGGTGTAGAAAATGGATGAAAGGATTTAATCATTGTAGTGATGTAAACACCAGAAAGAGGATCCATAAACTTCTGTCATCTGATCACTGATCACCTTGTCTGGGATCGATGATCTCCACGATGGCTGACGTTCTCTGTCCCAGAACGGCGTTTTGAGGGTCCTTGAGGGTGACAGTGAAAGTCTCGTGGTTTTCCTCCAGGCCGTCGTCGATCAGGTAAATGTTCCAGATTTTCACATTCACACCTGAACTGACAAGAACACACACACACACACAGCAGAACTGGTGATGGAGCTCTGAGATGAATGTTTGTTACTCGCACAGACAGAACCAGACCTGCTGAGAACGGACCTGGATCAAACTGGATCAAACCAGCTGAGCTGTGGGTGAAGTCCCTGGCCACTTTGGCTGATCCTTCCTCCACCTGAACACACAGGAACACAAGCTCAGCACCCTTCACCTGGAGGCACGATGGTTCTTCTACTTCAGTCAAAATAAGTCATAATGAGCCAAAGGAGACTGTAACAGACAATCTCATAATAAATAAGTCATAATAACCTACATAAAAGCATGATCGGATAGCCAAAATAAGTTGTAAATGGTCATAACATATAAAAATAAGTCATATTACATCATAATAAGTGATGAGATTGAGAAGCTCATAATAATTCATAAAAGGTCATATTAAATCATAATTATTCAAATTAAATTAAACAGACTTTGTCAAGTCATAATAAGCAGTCATAAAAGGTCACACAAAATTACAACAAGCCATATTAAGTCATGCCAAGTAATGAGAAGTAATAATAAGTTACAAGTACTGCGATCCTGCAGGGGAACCTAGTGGAGATATGTGGTCTTGTAAAGTTTGCTACTTTGTTGACATTATTGTCACATTAATGTCCCTTTTTTTTCCTACCAAATATTTACACAGCCACGTGTAGAAAAAGAATCCATAAAGTACACATGTAGCAGCGGTGCGTGTTTGTGTCACAGTGTTGAGTTTTCTGAAGTCATTTACTGTAAAATGTGATGCTGCACAGTAACAGACAAACTCAATGTGCTTCAGCTGATGAAATACAAAGTATTATAACTCTGGCTTCTTTACTTCAGGTGAGTTCATTGGAATCAGGATTTTAGAAATCTGAGTCCAGAACTGAAAAGAGCTGTTTGTATCATAAAAGACACTAAAACAAAGTTTGCTGTTTATCAGAAGCACCTGCTGATGTGAAGCGTGCCTGACATCTCTGAAGACATCCACTAAAGAGCAATTATTGTGCAGAAGGCTGGAAAGAGATCTGAAGTCATCTGAAAGGGTCCACAGTTACAAAAACTGTCTGGAAGATGAGACAGTTTAGTGCAGGGAGGGGTCACCAATCCTGGTCCTCGAGGGCCGGTGTCCTGCAGGTTTTAGATGTCTCCCTGCTCCAACACACCTGATT
>JAOWBL010004074.1:0-11532 GCA_028564865.1 Zenarchopterus dispar | reverse complement strand
TATACATATATATACACACATATATATATACGTACATACATACATACATATGTATATAAGCTTTGTAACCCAGAGCATGCATCCACACTACACAGGCTTTAAAGAACATATTACTTTTACGAAACAATGAAATCAGAGAGAAAGAAAGACCAAATTCAACAGCCAAGACATGAAGAGACAAGTCCCAACAAGTTGAAAGGGGCTCATGGAGGCAAATTGGAGCTTCCAAAGCAAACCCTGAAAACTCGACAAGTTGGTAAAGATGGTGGCGTAGCAAGGAAGCTCAAAAGGGGCAAAGCATTTGTGGTAGACAATTACACTCTCATTTGTCATAGAAAAAAATTTGCAGCAAATGGGAAAGTGTGTTGTTAAGTGATCCCCTCAGGGATGTTATCATCTCCTAGACCTGTAGTAATGAGCCTGTACCATGAATGTACATGAATCTGTCAGCACAAGGGCAGCGTAAATAAGGCAAGTGACTGATCGTGCATTGATTCGGCACCATGTCAGCAATCTCACCAAAAATACTTGCAATGGTAATGCAAAGCTTAGGTGTAATCTCCCAAAGGGTGATTACAATTTATAACTGTAGTCCTGATATCAGTCAATTTAACATCCCAAGAGTGTATTTTTTTTTTTTTTTTTTACCAAGGATAAGTTTAAAAACTGGAACCAGATCTGGATTGACATCAGAAGTCAATCATCTCTGAGAAAATTATGGTGAAGAAGTGGTTATGTAGAAAAGAAAAAAAAGTCTCATTACGAGTCGACGTACATATTTTAGATGTCATTCATGTGTCACTTGAAGCATTAATACATGTTCAGTGGGTCAATTTCCTGTACGGTGGGACTGATATGTGTTTTAATGTATCATCTTACTTCCCTTTTTAACTCAGTCCACTTTCACAAGTTTTTTTTTTTTTTTTTTAACCAACCTTCATTAGTTCTCTCATCATCTTATCTCTGCTCTGATATTTTTGTAATGTCATTTTCTAAACTCAGAGGTGTCGTTATTTGTTTTAGTGTTTAGCTGCTGGTAGGACATTGGATCCTCTTTACAATCAACCAACAGCATGTGGCTGCAGAATAAAAAGACCTTCACAGTGATGCCATCTGGCACTGTATAAGAGAAAGAAAAAAAGAAAACAGAAACAAAAAAAAACCTCTTTAGGCTCTTGTACAGAGCATGAAAATAATTCTTCCTTTTTTTAGACTTTTTATTCTCCACTCAATCCTCCTGTCCCTTTTTTCTTACTCAGCACAAATTTACGTAACCTACACCTCCACCCCTCCCTCCTTCAGATATTGATCGTATACAGTCTTTAGTGGTACTATTGACTTTCACAAATCTATCAGCACTTCACTTCCCTTCTTGAGAAATGTCCTCACTCAGCTTGTGGACAGAGGGAGAGCACTGATGAAGCAGGGACATATGATGTTTAATAAATGTTACTTACAATGATGAGGAGGATGAAGTAAATGAAGTTGTAGAAGGAGTGGGCATCCATAACGTAATACATGATCTCGACCCAGCCCTCTAATGTGATCACCTATGAAGAAAGATTGAGACTTACAAGAAAATTTGTTCAGGATAGTAAACTAACACAACAGAAATATAATAATGACTAAAGGAAAATTTAATAAAATGGTTTTAATTACATTTATACATATCACAAACCTTTACACTGCAAATGGCACTTACCTGAAAAATAACTATCCAAGCATAGACAATGTTGTCGAAATTGATGGCCCCTTTGTGGGGGTTACTATTTCCTGTGTGACACCGGGTGTAATACCGGTTCCAGTTGATGCACAACCCCAGTGCTTCAACGGCACCGCTGCCGTTGGACAGAGGCTCAGGGCTCAGGCCCAGAGCCTGCCTGTGCAGAGCATCCTCTTTGTCCAGACAGCATATGCGTCCTCCTTCTCGCCTCGCAGGCACATCCAAACATGACATGATGCCGTTATCAGAGACCAGGGAGCAGATGAAGGGGCGCTCATCATCTTCCTCCGGCTGGTAGTACGGAGCCGGCAGGGTCATACCTGAAGGGCTGGGGAGGACACAAAGTAAGAAAACCAGATGTGAAGATAACTTAGATGTTTTGGAATAAAATCCAAAATTCTGATTTTTATAAATAAATAATCTCTGCTACTTCACTTGAGGATTTCTTTAAGTTTCAGTGAAAGATTAAAAGCCACAAGGAGGCAAACTTCAAAAATGGATGATAAATTTTACATAGTGTGTTCATTGAAGCGAATCCCCAAAAGTGTTATAAATAATAGAGAGATGCAAATGATCCTGAAAGCACAGACAGCGTATCTCCGACTTTTCACTCCTCTTCCTAACAGCTACATCCGTTCTATGTCGTACTTACAAGTTAATAATAGAACAATTCATGGACATAGCTTTTCATTTTACTTATTTTTTGGGGTTGTACTGATTGGACATTTAAAATTTTTGTAGCCTGGAGAGAAATCAAGAAACCCATGAGATTTTACATTCATTCAAAAACAGTACGTTATAATGCTTTATATTTTTGTCTGAACACAACATGAGATGTCAAATGGGCTTCCCCATCTCTAGATTTAAGCAGATTTGTTTCATAAATTTTTTGTGCCATTCCTTTTGGCTAGAATAAGTGAACCAGAGAATAAGATTTTATTTATTCACTGTTTTTAAGGAGGGTCTCTGAGCTCTACAGCAGATGCAATCTTTCTGGTTTTGCTTCTTTTATGTTTTCATGTAGCAGTTCAAGGTTGGGTAATATGGCTGTTAAATTGGTGGTTTGAGATTTGGATATTGTTTTATAGTTATCACAGGAGCTCAAAATGAAAATCAAAGCAGATACTCGCTTATTTATGTGTTCAGTTTTACTGATATGGAGTAGTTATCTTTCTTTTATATTGGAAACCTTTCCTGACTCAACTGAACTGTATCCTAAACTCCGAAAATAAATGTAACTGGTAAGGTGATGCATAATTTTCTAAAAACATAGTAGGAAAAAAAAATATAAAGGCACAAACAGCCATCAACTACCAAACATAAAATGGCTCCTTAAACCAATCATTTTTCCCATTAAATTTATTTTTAAAAAATCATGAATAAATGAAGTGTGCTTGTTGTGTATATATAATTATCTTGATTTCTGAGTTGAAAGTAAGATTTTCTTTTTCCTTTTTCAAGAAGTTTTCACATCTCACCTGTGCAGGACATTGAATGCAACATGTCCAGGTGAAGAAAAGCCAAGTTTATTCCTATAATGCCAGATTTACCATTTTTGATGCATGAATTTATAAGATCTTTTGACTGACCTGTAATAATAATACCAATAAGAAGAAGAACATTAAGAAGAAGAAGAACAAGTACAAGAAGAAGAACAAGAAGAAAGTTTTTTTTTTCAATAGAAAAATTAGTGATTGAAAAAAATAAAACCAAATCACAAAGCAACAACAATAACAAAAAAAAAAAAACACTCACAATAACACAAAACATTGTGTAGAAACTCGTAAAGATAAAACTGGAGTTATTTTAAATTTCAACAAACACTTCAAATAAAACATAATACAAATTTCTGTATATTATCCAATGTTTTGGGTATAACAGGGTTAAAAGACCACTTTTACAACCCGTAATAGTTAATAATCTACATATTATGTAAAGAATTACTTCTTTTGTTACTATGCTGGCAAGCTGTAAGAATATAAAGAATTTTTGGATACACAATTATACTCATTGTTAGAAAAATAGGGGATTTTCATCATTTGAATTGTATAGACTTTTAAAGTATAAATAAATTATGTATCAAATACTTAGTGGTTTTCACCAGAAAAAAAAAGTGCTGTGATTTGAAGCAACAACAGATCTGTACCAGACTTCTACATACACTGTTGAACACATGGACCACATTTGGAAAGCACTCAAGGCACTCTTACCGCTGTGAAAAACATTTCTTAATAAATTCAATCAGGACTAGAAGTGCAAAGAATTAATGCAAATGGGAAGTGGTGGAAAGCTACAGCAGCAAATAAATTAAAGAGCAACGCAGCTGAAATAATACAAAACAAATGAGACAAGCCAATTGAAAACTTTGGGGAAAATAATAAAAAAAGGTCCTGAAAAATAGAAAAACCCACCACTCATCCTGGCTTAATTGGTGTTTGTGTGCATTCGGACGTGAGTGTTGACTAAATGAAGGCTGGGTGTGGATGTTCATACAAAAGGTTTGGACCTGTGAAAAACAAAAATAAAGCCTCTCCATCAGCAGACCCATTACTGAACAAACACAATCAGGGTCTCTCAAACTCCACTATTTACTCATTCAGGTTCTCTGTATGTCACTTCAGCTCTCCCTTTGAAATCGCTCCTTTTCTTCTTTTTCACACGCAGCAAAAACTAAAAAAGAAGAGGTGGACCAATAACCCCAGTGCTTATCCTCCCTTTTTGCTCATTTTCACCTGTCTTTGTAATTATCTCGGTTTTACTCTGTCTTGTTCAGTCAATAGTGGGATATAAATAAGTACAACACCTCTACACCCAAAGCTCACATCCACTCATGAAAACAAATGCAATTATGTCTTGATTGGTATTTGTCATATATCAGTCATATTTATCAATACTGCAACCCACTGAAAGTAGCTCAGAAACTAGATATTGATTTTTGTGCCACAGCAAAGTTTAATAAGGTAAAAACTGTTCACCAACACAACAGAGGCCGGAAACAGAGGCGAAAATTAAAAATAAATGAAATGAAATCCAAATTTATGCTTTACTAGAAGTGTCAGAATGAAAGAAGGGGTTGAATTCCAGACAGGAAGGAAGAAAGTAAAATAGAAAGAGATGGAACAGTGGAGCATGAACAAAGGTTGTGCCCTCCTGCTGGTGTCTTGGCATCGCGCAGCGTGACATAGCAAAATCTGGCATCCCATTGAGAACACACCTGCCAGTGGAGAGCAGCGCGCAGGGAAGGGTGAAGACGAGAGACTAGAAGTGAACATTTAAGATGTTTTCTAGCTGGTGAGACAGGGGTTGAAGTGTGAGCAGGTTTTTGGAGGAGGCAGGAGGTCTAATTGTAAAGCGAATGCTGCATTTCAAAGTAGCATTTAATCTTTTTCACTGCACAATTTTTACTCAGTATAATGGTTTTTAAGTGCAAAGCCTCATCTTTCCACTTAGACACTCAAACTTCCTGACTATACAGTGGGATTATTTGAAATAAAATGCAAAAGTATTACTTTAATTCAATACAATGTGAATGCATACATCAGATCCAGTAGTAGTGGTTTTGTGGGAGTTAAGTCCCACAAAACAATAATAATAGCAACTTTCCTGGAGTACAACTGAAGCCGGGCTCAAAAGCAAACAAACAAACAAACAAACAAACAGAAAACTGCCTTTTTATGTTTGGCTGATCAACCAAATGCCAAGCTACAACTCTCTTCCCAAAAGTTCAGCACAAATCATAAAGTCACTCTTGTGTATTTGGAAACATCATCTTGTTACTGTACTTTGAGGGGAGGTCAAAGCAGGCAGGACAACCCTCGCTGGGGACACGTGTCCCCTTTCATCTGGCTATTAGATCTGTTATTAGGATCGGCTGTGTCAGCATAAACAGAGATAACACGGGAGGGTGCAGGGGAGTGCATGGCTTGTATACATATTACAACACAGATCCCGGATGTCTTTCAAGTGCGCTGATGCAAGCATAAAAAAGAAATGGAGAGAATGTAATAAAACACTGTTGAATACTGGCAAATGTCCCTCACACACACAGACAGCATCATGTGGAGTCATAAATATGGAGGCCTATAAGGGACAACTTCTGTCAGTTGTTTATAGCTTACAATAGTGATTGGGGGGCGTGGGGGGTGGGGGTTGTATATGAAGAAGTAGATTAAAGATGAAGATTAAAACGTCTCCATGTAAATGGGGTACTGTGTATAACCTCATATTCAAACTATATTACTGGAAAAGAACAATATTAAGGTATCTGTGATCGACGGATCCTGATCCAGATCTAATATTGGACAGATGGATGGATCATGACATGATGATGTGGAGACTATAGAAAGCATGGGATCATGATTGAACACACAGCCATCCTTGTACACTGTTGGTTCTTTTTGACTTTTTTACTCACAGGGTGAAGTTCTCCTCAGGGTAGCAACGGTTCCTCAGTAGGCCCGCCCACAACTGCACACCGATGATGCCAAAGATGAAGAAGACAAAGAAGCAGAGCAGCAGCACGTTGCCCAGCATGGGTAGGGTGTCTAGCAGCAGGTTCACCAGGATACGCATACCTGTGGGTTTCAGGAGATCAATCAATCAGCAACAGGCACGCAGAGCTGATTGAAAAGGAGGTTGTTTTGTGTTTGTTTTGTCAGTGTAAGATCGTGATCATATATTTCACTTTAAGAGCACAACTACTGACCTCCGTGGTACTTTTAGAAAGAAAAATATATATAAAAGTTGGAAACTAAAAAAACAAAACTGCTTCTCACTACAAGTTTGGAGGTAAACATGACTAATAACTGGTGATTTTTTTTTTTTTAATCACGGAAACTGTTTCACTGCTCAGTAATGAAACAAATGTGGTTAAGATCTTTTTTTTTTTGGTAAGATTTATGCCTTTAAAATATATTGACTAAAAGTTCAACAAGATTGCAGTTTTTTAGAAATCCTGGATAAAGTATTTCCTGTTTTGGCTATTTGCCACATCCTTTCATTAATGCCGCACCTCGGAGTGGACAGAAAGCTCAAAGAGTTATCGTTGGGACTTTTGATAACAGTTCCAGGGTAAAAGTTCAAATGGAGCTAATTACAGCAAATGAACTTAAAAAACACACACCGAGTGTGAGAACAGCACACACACAACAAACAGGAAGACAGGAGGTGAATGAAGCCAAGAAGAAAAACATCTTTAACTTGTAGGAGTTAAAGTCTGAGTTCAACAGCTCTAAAGGTAAAATATCAGCAACACTCATGAATAATTGGGCTACGCGAGGTCACAGTCATGATTAGATGACACCTAATTGCACAAACACGAGTGTCACCTGTCAGATAATGAGGGCCTCGTCCCTTTTAGATGTACCTCTCACTGTGATGACACATTGAGACTTTGATTAGTGAAAAGTAATGACAGCTGATTGGACTGATGGGAGATTGTGGAGACGCCTGAGAGGTGTGTCCGTGCAACAATGTTCGCTAAGAGTGTGATTGCAGAGGAGTGTCTTCCCCTGTTTGTGTGTGAGTGCGTTTGTGCCTTAACAGGAAACCTGAAAAACAACCCAACAGTTGGTATATGTGTCACAACATCACGTCTAAACTGCTAACGGAGCGAGTGACAGGAGAGAAGCTGAGAAAAGAGAGAGACAGTGCAAGAGAAGACATACTCACAAAAATAACCTTTATAAACAGATAAAAATGTAGAGCAAATTAACAGAGGTTCCCCTCTTTCTGCTTCCTGTTGCTGCTACTTTTTATTGCAACTTAATAAATCTCATTCCCTTTGTAGTCATGGATTCCAATCAAAGATTATTTTCCTATTTATGACACTCCACACACCCACTTTTACAGAGGGCAGATCACATGAACAAGTTTCTTCCAACTAAATCACCAAGATAAAGAATTTTTTTTTTTTTAAAGGCTGCTTAGAAATCTGAATATGCTGGGACCTTATTGAACCTTCCTTCAGTCCATCTATCATGTTGGATCAATGTCAGGTCTGTCATTAAGAGTGATTATTTTGACAAGCTGTTTAGCACAGCGAATGAGCTCTACATATTCATGTACATAATACTTTGCCTGTGGGGATAAATGTTTGGAATGCTTTGGCACATTTCATCAGCAGTGTTGTCATGCAGATGGAAAATGAGTAAAAATACATCATTAAAATGTGACATTAGACTTTTTGTTAAACTTGTCATTCTTTTCATTTAAAAAATGTACTTCTTACACAATTATAATAATAATTATTATTGTTGTTGTTGTTGTTGAAGTGTGTGTGGGGGGGAGGGGTCTTGTACCATGACTTACTTTAACAAATGGAGACAGTTTCTTCTGCATCCATTGGACAATTCCAATGGATGCAGAAGAAACTAGAACTGGACTAATTCTTTTTATAAAAGAGGCAAATAGTCAGGATGGACAGTCGAACACAAAGGAGACAGTAGAATATGTTGTCTGGTAATGAAAAAGAATACCTTTAGCTTTTATTGAAACAAACATTCACTTTGGTGCAAGCTTATATGAAGATCACAGCATTTATTTCTGTCCACAGTTGTATTTATTTTGTACTGCATCAGGATCTTGTATTGATTACAATACATAAAGCTGTCTGTAGCATATATGTCATAGATTCTAAAGGGCGTTTAAGTTTGGACTCTGTGGTTCCTAATGTATGTGTGAAAATTATGTTTTATGCTCCGTGACTAAATTATGTATTATTTTCTTCATGTTTCACTATTTGGGATCAATTTATTTATTTTGTTTCCATAATTTATGTCACAGGAATATTGGCAGTGCCATCTTGGAATAAGAAAAAAATAAAGAGAAGAAAATCTCTTGGTAGAGTCTAATACTTGTGCTCCACAAGCAAATTGAGGCCTTTTTTCATCAGCACAGTTGCAGCATTCGAAATACACAAGAATTTAAGAAGATTATGTTAGAGAACAGATATTAGTGGTATATATTTAATTGTAACAGTCATTGAGGAGTGGAGTTTGCTCAAAAATCTTAGACTAGGTCTTAGACTTAAACTAAGACTTGGTGATGTAACTACAAAGATGATTCCAATGAGGTTGTATGAATTTAAGCTTTTGCCATAAGAAAAAAAAAAGTCAAAAATCCTTTGTAGTTGCAATTAATGTGTTTTCAACAGGTAGGATTATAATAAATACATGTCAATACATAAAAATGGTTTTGTCTTCCTTTAAGTCAAAGTGTCTTTAAATGGAAACTTTAAATGGAAAGCAGATTCGCTGCTGACGTGTATGCATCTCTGGTTGTGGCTGGAGGCGAATCTAAATGTATTTGTTCCCAAGGGTTCTTGTCATTAGGTCATTGCTCCATTAGGCCTGATTGGCTGAAGAGAGGGAAAGATGGGTGGAGGGAAACGAAGAGTGAGAGAATGAAAATGAGAATGAGACAGTGCTTGAGGGTGTGCCAAAAAAAGAAAGGAAAAAAAAGCAGCTTCATAGACAGTAAGAACACAGAAGCAATCTAAAAAGGATGCAGCCAAGCAAAGAGTAAATGTTAGAGGGAAGCACAAACAAGTAACAACTAGGTTTTTTTTCTTTTTTATGCATTGCCTTTTTTGTTTACTTTTTGGCACTTAAAGCAGAGTGGATGTCTCCTTTTATCTCTCCATTATCGTTTATCTCCTGGTGACCTTATCGTTTGCCAGCTGCTTCTGTTTCCAATCCAAGGGGAGGCATCCATCCTTGGGATGGATGAGGAGCCATCCCAAAGATGGATGCCTCCCTTCCCACCTTTGTTTCAATATGGCTGCCAGGAAGAAGCACACTCACCAAGATGTTCATTTCAGAAGAATTGTGGACTTTTGAAATCCTCAACCCAAGGTTGAATATGCTTGGTTAAAATGATTGATAGAGTGGAGGTTTTTATGGGTGCTTTCACATCTCGCACGTGTAGTCTGCTTGAACATGAACTGGAATCCATGCTCCAACTTGGTACAATTCATTTTATCTGGTGTAAACAAAGTACTTGCACTTGGATCAGAACTCTTAAAAAGAAGTGGTCTCTGTTTGAATCAAATAGTAGACACTTGTGTAGTCCTCCTGGTGAGATCACATACTGGCCTAAAATGGAGCCAAAAGTCTTGAATTACATGATTTGGATCATAGAATTAAGGGCAGGCGTTGGTTGGACTGATGCTGAGCTAAATCACATAGTTAATGGTTCTGCATGATTAATAAATGCAGAATCTTGTACTGTTTTGTAATTGTGCCGTTGGTGACTTGAGTGCATTAAAATGTCCCTCCCAAGCTGCAGCTGCTGTACTTCATTTTGTGAATTATTTAGCAAGAGTAATTAAGAAAAAACCTCCTACAAGCAATAAAAAGTGGCAACATAAAGAATTACTAGCAGTGCAACAAATCGACATAGATTCACAAGTACAATAAAATACTGTTTCTGTTCCATTAGAACACACATCTGAGCAATAAGTGGTGAGGACGTTCTCATGTGGTTTTAAGTGATGGACTCTGGAACCCTTTGATTTTTCTCTGTGCGAAAAGTAACTAAACCAAGTTGAAAGCCCTACAAGTTTATGAACTTTTGTAATTTAGACCAGAGCAAATGAACTGAGGTTTGAAAGCACCACAAGTGTACACAGGCCTTTGAGGTGTTGGTTATGTAAGTTAGGAGAAGATGGAGAAATGTTATTCTTTTGAATGATTTTACTTTATTTTATTTTGTTTTTATCCTGTAACACCTCCCTCCCTAAAAAGGGAGGAAGGTTTTATGTTAACTTCGTTTGAGAAGAATGTGTTTATGTATCTTAAAAGGACAAATATGAGATCCCATTAAAATATGAGATCAGATTAAATCTCTTCACTTCTCCTCTCTTCGTTTTTAATGGTGTTCATTGTTTTCCCCAGTACCATTTTGTCACTCCTTGTACATCAGTCCAATTTCATCAAAAAATAGCTCTAACACAAAAGCATGTACAGCCATCACACAGGACCATTAACAGCCATTTTGTTGGAGTGTTACAATTGAAGTGTGTGAGGGGTCAGGATGTGCTCATGTGGCCTTTGTACCTGTTGACAAAGAAGCAATACAACCAAACAAGGAACAAATAGCCTTATTCCCTTGCTTCTTCACCTCTAATGGGGTCACAGAAAGGGAAAGGAATCCAGCTGCCACACATTCATTACAGGCACCTTATTGATAACTACATACAGTAAAAATCTAGAGTATGCACACATCAAAAAAAAAAAAAAAGCCAGTCATCGCTGGCTCAGATTCTGAAGAGGAATATTCACCCTTGGATGATGATGATTTAAAATTTAAAAAAAAAAGAGTAGGCACACATCACAGACAATTTAAAGAAGGTTTAGGTACACATGTATGCATGCGTCTGCTGAATTCCAAATATCCATAAAGTAACAAATCACATCTGAGGATTCATGCTGCGATTCATAACTATTTTCAGAAGACAACATTTCTTTACAGCATACTTGTCTGTGAAAGAACACACCAAACAGTCAGCTTACATTTTTCAAGTTCGGCAGAAGTGTCTCTATGACATTTCTGACTGAACAGGTTTCTCTTTAAGAGCTTCACCTCAATGGTTGCTTCTCTGTGGGAATATGTGGGAAAATTTTGAAAATTCAGGAAATGAAGACATCCTTTTGTGGGGACAACACTAAGTTCAAATAATCCTCTTTAAATAGCAATAGAAATTTGAAGAAACTCTGTTCCAGTTGAGGAAAAGTCGTAACAACCTCAAACCCATGCCTGCATGTTAAATCTATATATATATATATATATATATATATATATATATATAT
>JAOWBL010004073.1:0-11532 GCA_028564865.1 Zenarchopterus dispar | reverse complement strand
AATCCCCTCTAGTTTTGCTTTCTCACCTTCTGTGCTTTTTACCTTATGTTTTTTCTGTACAGAATCCTCTCTAGAGTGACACATATCCTGTCTGGCGTAACTTACATGGTTCAGCAGTGAACTATAAATTCCTAAGCTGACAGATGTAAAGAGTGAAGGAGTCAAAACAACATGCAACCATCCTGGGAGGTGTTTTACAGTAGTGATAATTTTAGATGTTTTTGTTGTGCTCAAGCACATGTAAAAAGGTACACAATGAAATGAGAAGAGGTAGAAATATTATTCACACAATTTCTTCTCTTCAGACTTATCATGGTGGAACAGTTTACATACCTGAGTGATCCCAGAATCTGTTTTGTCCGGGACAGCTGCACTTGCTCAGGTCTCCTAAAACAATTGGGTCCTACAGGTTGAGTCAGACACAGATGGAGGACATGAGCTTGGATTGGTCCTGAAATGTACATCCATAGCTCCTGGCTCTTTCAGCAGATCCACACCAGAGTGGTGCTATGAGTGAGTATTTGAAACGGGGCTCTTGTTGCAAATATAATTTCTGTGGTGAAATCAGAAATGACCACCATGTTTAGCTGATGCTGGGTTAACACAAGCTCTATGCTCTTGCAAAGAGTCACCCTCGGACCCTTCCAGACAAACCCACAGCCAGTCATGTCAGTCTGTTGTTGCAATTAACAGCACAACAAAACATATTCTCTTAAAAATAATAATGGGCATGCTCTGTAGGTCTTTATTAACAGTTCATAAGATATGCACAGAAGTCCACGTGCAAAGCAGCAAAAGTGATGACTGATGAGGAAGTGATAACTGTTATGCCTAATTGTGCATATATTTATTGCTTCATGGAATTGTACCTGATGTGGTACAAAAAAATGGACCACCTGTACATTTCTGCTACATCTATGTTCATATTTGAACCAGCCTATAAATGTGTTTATTTCTGCTGCGAAGTTGAAAACGTTAACATGGGGATCAGCCCCTAGTGGTCAGTCGGCGAACTGCAATATTGGTTCATTTTTAGATGTTACAATGTTGACTCTTGGTAGTGACTTGTTAGTGGTATACAACCTTAAGACTGGTGATGTGGTTTCTTGATGCTAGTTTAGAACAAAAGCTTGTAGATAAAGATACTCATTTAAAAGTGTCTCATGTTCAAACAGAATTCTTGTTTTGCTGTAACTCATGGAGAAAATGTTGACTTTCTTTCTTATTGAGTTTGTTACCTCACAGATTACTGATCATAAATTACAGCTAATATCCCTCTGAACAAGGTGTTATGCTATAGTTTGTAGACACATGCAGCTTTCATATGTAGTCTATTAACTAGTCTACATTTGCATGTGTACTGGAGCTCAAACAATGATTTATTATTCTGATGGAACAGGGTTTTAAAGTTGTGTGGAAAAATAAAGTAGATCTTAATTTCTAAGGTTTGTGTAATGTAACAATCATGTGCACAGCTCTGTTAAGGTCCACAGCTTCAAAATCAGATTGAGGTCTAAAAACTGACTGAGTCACTGGGTCTGTTCTGTTTAGCTACTTGTTGTAGATCTGCTGTTGTAATTTGTATCATTGTCCTGTTGCACAGCCAAATTAATGGACAGTTTTTAGTTGACTCAAGAATAATATTTGAGTCTTAGGAAGCTCATGGTTGATTCAATGACTGTAAGGGACTCAGGATGCTGAGCATTAGAAAAGATCTCAGATGATAGATCCTGAATCAGTGAATGTTGCTCTACTATTGTCTGAGTGTATTGATTCTGACCAAAGGCATAAACACGAGACTCAGGTGATGTTGATCCATAACTGTGCTACTGGAGTTATAATGTTGCTATTGAGGCTTTGGTTGTAATTTTTGCATTTTCCTTTGGGATGATCAGCATGTATTTTCTGGAAGTAAATGAGAAATGTTTCATTCTGCACTCTTTTGATGAGCTGGACTCCTCAACTTTAAAGACTTGCAAAAGATTTTGTCATCATCCTTGAGGAGGGTATATTGATCAGGTTGTGTTTTACACTGGTGTTTAAAAATTGCTAAGACCAGTGAAAAACTGGTTAAATTATCTGGTTAAAGTTTGCTGGAATTGAAAGTCATTAAAATTCTTTTTTTTCAGGAGCATCCACTTATGATCCTGAGAAACAAACAGGGAGGCATATTTGATTTGCTAATGAAAATATTCTTGTAATTAGCCTTCAGGGTCTTGATGCTCGTGTTTGTTTGGTTTATAAGATGGAAAGTTAAATGAAGAAATCTCTTCTACAGTTTTATTTTGTTGCATCAATGCACGCATGTTATTGCTCATCAGAAGTATTTTGAGAGCAATCAAGTATTCTGTAAGTTCTTCTCTCAGGAAACTATCAAAGTTTATTTTGAATGAGTTTGCCTCTATTATCTTTTGGCCTTATTTAAAATAAAATACTGGATAGCTACAGATACTCACTTATTAACATGTGTTAATAATTGATACTTGACAGTGATAAGCAGTAGGGCCTCAACTAATGACTATTTTCATAGTTGATTAAATTTGTCAGTTACTGAAAGAAATGACTAATAATCATATTTTTGCAATAACTTAAGCCAATTTAGGTTTTAAAATTAACCTGACATTGTTTAAGACATGTGACAACTTTCAGGAAAACGATAAAAGACAAATGCGTATTTAAGCTGTTATATTGACTAATGTCAGTAAAAGAAACATAAACACTATTATTCCTTGAGGAAGTTCTGAGAGTCCTAAAGCAGACATTTTATGATGTAGGCAAACTAATAATTGAATAATAAATTCCTTGGCAACTAATTTTGTCATTGACTTTTGTCGACTACATCAATGATTTTTGTCACAGCCCTAATAAGCAGTCTTATTGATTGTGTTTTTCCAAATAGTGCGTTTATTGTTATACATTTTAAAAATGCACTGTTGGCCATGAATGGTGGGTAGTGACTGAAAGGAAAAGATCAAGAAAACAAGCGGGTGACATGAATGTCCTCTCCAGGGTTGTTGGATTCTCTCTTAGAGATAGGGTTGAGAAGTTCAGTCATCTCGGAGGGACTCGGCGTGGAGCCACTGCTGCTCCATGTTGAGAGGCGCCAGATATGTTTGAGATGCTAGGTGGATGCTTCTCTGGAGATAGGCTTCTAAGGAGGCATCCTGGGAGGGCCTGTCCAACTGGGAGAAGGCCTTGAGGAAGATCCAACATACACTGGAGAGATTACATCTCATGGTTGGCCTGGGAACGCCTTCATATCCTCTCAGGAAGGCAGAAGGAGGAGGTCTGGGCCTCTCTGCTTAGACTGAATCACCCAAGACCTCAACCTGGATATATGAGAATGAATCAGTGGATAAATGGATGGATGAATGGATGACTTTCTGAGTGTTTTACTTCTTAGTTCTCATAAACTTATAGTGCCAAATACTAGATTTTCTTTTCCAGAACTATTTGAGATTAGATTACATCAATTAAAGGCTTGTTTCCCCTAGCAGGAGTTCAGGGTAAACCCTCATATTTTGCTGTTCACAAACATCCAGCAGCATACAAGAAGGCGAAATAAAGAGAAGAAAAAAACACGTAAACAATGGATGCTACTTTCTTTTTTTTGTTTTTGTTTTTAAACACAGACTGCATCGTAGTTATTTAAGATTAAAAAAACAACAACAAAAAAAAAAAGCCCAGCCATACCTTTACATTGGCATAATACGCCAACAAGACCTAAACCAAGTCGCCAGCCCATCCATTTTTAAAAATTTTTTTTTAATAGTAATCCCCAGCTTCATCAAATGTACTCGTAGCAAAATGTCTCTAGTCTAAATGGTTCAAATGTGTTGTGGTCACAGGATTTAAATTCATGTGAGGCCTAAGCATAATTTAAAAATACCGACCAACAGAGATCTGCTGGCAGGAGGTTCCTGTTGGCCAACCTGAGTACCTCCCCTACTACATGGACATCTTTCTCCCTGTTAAGGTTCTTGAAGGCCACTTTTACAGGGCTGTTCCTGATAATGGAGATGCACAAATAGCCTGGCCTCAAAAAATCTACCCACTTGTGAAAACACAGCTCAAGACTCTTTTTTAATTAGTCTTAAGTAATAAAGTTGATAATATTTATCAATCATATCTGTATTCCATTCTGTTCTCAGTTCAGCTCATGCTAAAATCGGGTATTCAGATGGTTGATAGAGGGTTGTTTAAAATTTCAGTACTTGATGGAATTGAAGAATTTAATCATGATATGCAACACCCGCTTTTTGTGTTGTTGCATGTATTTAAATTATCAGCCGTGAAAAAGGACTGTTAACTTCAACACAGGTAGCTGGAGATGAATTGTATTTCTCTGCTGGACTCATTTGAACCGCAGATCAACTTCATTCATTCTGGGTCTGCGCTACAGTTAAAGAGTGAAACTTTATCACAAAGAATCTTAGGCTGAGTAGACAACAGCTTTTCCAAGAACATTAAACCCAGCAAGACACTAGTTCTGATTCATAATTATTTATGCACATTAACATTGGTCTGAAACATTAGTTTAAAATGACACTACTTTGTGAATGTCATGTATATTGCTTTTTGCTAATAGACTTTCTTTGTGACATGCAGTGCTGTCATCTAATCAAATGACTGCTGACCATGTCTGAATGATGTCCCATGTGTTTTTTTTTTGTAACATTTTCAAAAAGAAGTCTGACTACATTGGATCTAGCAACACAATCTTATCACTTTTATATATCAGTGTTTTGAGCTGATCACATCCACTGCCTGTTTTGACTTAGATGAATAAGATGCAAATCACACTTAGTAAGTTCAGATGTGTAGAAAACTAATGTTTTCAACTGCTTTCATCCCCCACAGTGAAACTTTCAGTAACTACTGCGCTCCTGACATGTTATTAGAAATTAATATCTTGGTGCAGTGTTATGATGTGAGAAAACTAACTCTCTGAGGACTTCTTCATTATACCTCATTGAATAAAACAGTAAGAATCATTGATGGAAAAGGGATCCATGACATAATGCCATTGATTTAACAGAATGATGCCACCATTATGCTGCATTTCTGATGTATGGACTTCAGAATTATAGAGAGGAAATGAATTGTCCTAGAACCTTCAAAATGACTTCAGTTCATTCGACTTAGGTAAAATGCATATAAATGTACTGTGATTGAATGGAAAAATGAAACGATGCATAACGTATCATGACCACCACAGGAGAAACTGCTAATAGCCTCTCTAAATATGTCTAAAGTAATAAAATGGCAGCAGCTTACGACCCAGAAGTCCTCCTCATGCACAGGAATCTCTTAAAGCTTATTGAGGCTGAAATGGTCACATTTTCTCTCTCCTGCTGGGTTGCAAACCAGCAAATAAATAGAATTTGTGTCATAAAGCAGTCTTACACACCTTTATCAACCCTTTATCCAAGCATTAGTGGTATGTTTTTATCTTGCTCTGCAGCCATGGGCCGTTGAATTATTGCTTGAAGGCATAGGCAGTTTTGAGGAACTCTGGAGCCGGCAGGTGTGAAGATGATTATTATCTGTCTTGAGTGGTTGTACTCACTACATGTGGCTTGATCCTACATGTAGTCTTGCCAGATCAGGCTGCTGTCACATTCCTTATTAAGCCCATCCTTTTAGTGCTCTTTGCTTTAATGTTTCACTGAAGTGTTCACCCACTTGAGCACGCAATGAAATGGGCTGTGGGCCTTCAAGCCAACTCTGTGATATTGACTAGACTTGCTTGAAATGCCAACGTTTTAACATTTTAACATTTTCAAGCCTGCAGGGGGACTGGTATTATATAAAACCAACAGAAAGACTTGCTTGCAAGTATATTACAGAAAACTTGGCTTAGCAAGTTTGGTTGTCCATGTTTGCCTCTCCAGTAGGTCAAAAGATTGAATTTTAAGAAGTCTAAACTTATTTAGACTTTTAAAAATATGAATACTTAATGTAATTTAAAGTGTATGGTTTTGGTTTTAGTCGAGCATGAGCGTTGCTCTGCTCTTATATGTTCATATAACATAAAAATATAATGTATAATATTATAATAAATGGTGCAGACACTGTATGTTCAGTATCTTCAATATTAATTTTATTAGTGACTAAAACCAGAGTTTGCTGATGTTGACATGCCTGCATCAGTGGACATTGAACTCTTCTTTTCTTCTCAAACTTTATAATTTGTTTTTCATTGTTGAGCACTTTGTGCTGCGTTTTACTGTACTGTAAAAAAAATCACCCCCACGGACCCTTCCCCTCCATTGACAATCTATATAAACAATAAAATATTTTTGTCTAACTTTACTAGAACAAAACGTATCACTTTCGTTTTTTTCTTTTACCTGTCCTTTGTTTACCGGTAGTTGTTGAAATAAATAAAGAAAAATGGCAAGAAAAATCTTTTGCTTGCTTGTCTCTTTAGCTAGACTGTTTTGAAACACCTAAATATGTTTTGAGTGGAAAGCTATTAAAAAGCTGATTCGGCTAACTTCAGAAAAGTGTAAGTGTCAACAGATATAAAATAAAGAGAGAAATGGAAAAGACAGTAGTAGTAGTAGAGTGAGATCAATAAGGTGAAAAATGCAACACAGTGAAGCTCAGATGAAAGGAAATACTTCAGCTTCTAAAAGTAGTCTTTAAAAGTCTTCATAGAAAGAGCAGCATCGAGAGATGTGATGCAAAAACGCTTTACTGTCGTAGAGCGCTTTGCTGTCAGGTACAGTTATAACTAATGCAAGAAATAAAATGCTTGAAACATTTACTTTTTGAGATTTTCTTGAACACGACTTCACATCATGTCTGATGAAAATTTTATAGGAAGTTTTTTTCACGTCGTATCACCCTCATTACTCACATAGGCAGTACTTTTTTCTTCCCCCTAGTCCATTACTGTAATCTGTTGTTATAAATCATATGACGAGCCACAAACCATGCTTTTGCTTCAGTTTCTTATTTATTTTCCTACAGAGGCCTCTGCTATCTTAAAGCGACGTAAATGGATTAGAAAAAAGATGAATATGGAACAAAAATCCAAAGCAAAAGACCTTTCCACTTTTTTTTGTGCCTTTCATGTTCCATGAAACCTGTGCTGGTTTTATGGGTGTTTAAGGCCTCTGTGTGGGCTCCTTTACAGGGCTTTGATACAGATGAAACATCCCTGCTCTGTGTATGAGTAGACTGAGTGGTAGTTTAAGGGTTACTAAAACAGCAACCTTACACCAAAACCAAATCAGACCATTCTGGTTTTTTATCATTGAAAAACCAAAAAGTGATAAATAGAAGTGGAAATGTTTTCTGTGAAGTATCTGCTCGCATGAACTCCCAGAAATGTCAAACCCACTTTCATTCACATTCGAGCATTGTGCGACCATGAATTTCTACATTACCATAACACAAAGTTCACTTCTTTGTTTTCATCTTTGAATGCAAGCACAAAGCCTGCTCTGCATTAGTTGACAGTAAAAATCCAGAATATGGGCAGCATTTACTGACATTAAAGACGAACTGCATCTTCCAAATGCTAATCAATTCTCTAAAATAGTTGCCACGTTTTTGATGTTCAGCAAAACTCACAAAAGAAATTTATCTTTTATAAACCAGATTGTCATAAATTAGGGCTTTTTCTGTGACATGTTTTCTGCTCAGTATTTTATTCGTTGCTTCCAGTGTTGTCCAAGTGGAGGACCTTGCAAATTTAATCCAGAAGTTGACTTTGTTATACTGGCAGCTTTTGGGAACGATGGAGGAAAATTTGCTCAGAGCTTTACTGTTACGACAGTGAAGTGACTCATATTAGCAGCTTTCTACATGAAAACTTACTTGTGGTGTTTCAAGTAGATTTGAGTTTTCTGGTATTTCTTTTGTACTTCATTTTTTGCCTGGGAGTTATTGCACATCATGTGTTCTTTGTTAATTTTCTTTGTAATATTAATGGTATTGAAGCTAAAGTGGGTACAGGCTTTGGACTTGACTGTGGTTGGAGCATCTTATTGGATTTATGGTACTTAGTAGATATTCTTGTTTTCTGTACGTCTTTTGATTAAAGTGTTTCTTGCTTTCTTTTTATAGGAAGTCCATGAAATTCTGAGACAATATGAACTGAAGTACTGCTTTGTGGACCGCAACAAAGGCACAGGTAAAACCCCACATCTAACCCACATGTACACACAAGCAAAGTAAACAGAACACAGAAATTATCCTAATTTGATTTAATGCTGTTAGGCTGTAGTTTTTATTGTGAGCTAAAGAACCTTTCAGACCAGATTTGTTACATTAATTGCTTTATCTGTCTCTTGAAGTGACAGTGTTGTGTCATTAGGCGCTTGCCTCTCATAATAAACTCATGGCAGTGACGAAGGGAGCCATAGTGGATGAGTGATACTTGCCATTTGTGTAAAATTAGGCGATACAGGAACTGCGACATAGAAGCAAACTTAACTGGAGCCATCAAAGACAACAGAGTTGGGGTGTAATAATTTGAATGTTTCCTAATTTCTTTGTCCTAATTCCATTGGGGGGTGAAGGTGGGGGTGCTGCATCTTAACAGCATAGTATAAAGATTGAAATCCTGATTATGTAAACTATTATCCAATAACCTTTTGAGGCATGTTGCATTTCATCTAACTCATCATAAAAACATTTAAATTTCCATTGGAAGATTAACTTGCAAGCAAAATAACATTTCAGATTAAATAATAAAAAAATGTTTCAGGACAACAGAACAAATGGTGGTAGAGCTGCTCAAATAAATGTTTATCTCCAGAAATACTAGTGTGACCTCTATTACGTAGGAGTCATTTAATTATGGCTAAGTGGAGTTTACGCCTGAAATTTGCATCTTTCAGAAGACGAGACAGAATATGACATGACTTTTTTTTGTGATCGTTGAAGAACAGAATTGAAAACACTATTAACATTTAATGAGTTGCATAACCGTACTTGATGATTCTGCCAAATGCTGATAACTCACTCATTCACTCAACTTTGTTCCTTCACTTTGACTGCAGCAACTGCACATACTTTTTTTTTTTGCTTTTATTCAGTGTTTAAATTCCTCATTTTATTTAGAATTATTGTTTATTCTTGTTGTCGTAAACACGAGGGTCTAGATTTATGCTGGTAATTGAACATAATTTGCAAGTATCAACAATTTACGTGAATACGCTCATGGCCAGACACAGAACTCTGGGTTGACCGGCCTTCTGAGACCACTTGATCTCCATATTTAGGGTTAGTACCACGTAGACATACCCTTTTCAACTTTCTTAGTAGCACAGACCGCCAAAGTGATGATCAGAATCAAAATATCGTGTTTGAACCTTTGCTCGGGGACCATCAAAGGAAGTGTGCAAGAATATATATGTAAACATGATTTTAGTCACAGGAAAAAGTAAAATATGTCATAAAAATACAACAATGCCATTTATGTGTCTACTAATTTGTAGTACTAGTGTGGAAAGTGAACAAAAGGAAATGCTGAAATATTGTTTAAGATACTGAAGAAAAAGTATAAAAAAATAAATCAGTGACTAAAGAGAGCAGTCACTACTCTCTTTAGTCACTATTTGTGAATTCATTTCTTACATATCTTAAAAAAAAAATCCCTTTTATTTTGTTTCCTACGGAAGAGTATTAGTTTCCCATTAAAGTCAAGTCAAGTTTATTTATAAAGCATATTTAAAAACAGCTAAAATTGACCAAAGTGCTGTACAGATAAGGTTTATAACAACAATAAAACAGGATATAAAATAACATAATAGATGACATTGAACTATGATGGAATGCTTCTCTTCAGACAAAAACCCCAAAAATTAAAAACATTGATGTCAAATGTAAAACCCTTTTAAAAGCCAGAGAAAAAAGGTGGGTTTTCAGGGCAGATTTTAAAATTTACCAAACTTGTGCAGTATCCTATGTGGGACGGTAGATATTTCCGTAACTCAGGTGCAGCTATTGCAAAAGCCCGCTCCCTTTGTACGCCTCCATTTTGGGATCAGCTGACCTTAGAACTCTCTTAGGCTTGTAAACATTCAAAGTTCAACAAACAATAAGATTTTGAAATCAACCCCGGAGGGGACTGGAAGGCAATTCAGAGAGGAAAGAACAGGAGTGATGTGGTCTCTCTTTTTAGTGCCAGTCAGCAAGCGAGCAGCAGCGTTCTGCAACAGCTGCAGGCGAGGCAGTGAAGACTGATCGAACCCAACATATAGAGAGTTGCAATAGTCCTGCCTTGTTATTACAAAACTGTGGACAACTCTTTTGAGATCATTGGTGGAAAGATAAAGCTTGAGTTTTCCTAATAGCCTTAATTGATAAAAAGAACTCTTCACAGCAGAGCTGATCTCTCAAATTTAAAAGCACGATCAAAAGTGACACCGAAGCCCTTGATGGAGGAACAACATTCAGAAGCAAAGGGCCCCCCAAAAAATCAAAGGAGAGGTTGGGGTCCTTTGAATGCCCAAACACAATGACTTCTGTTTTATTATCATTTAAATGTAAAAAGTTTAGTTCCATCCAAGTCTTAATGTCCCTCAGACAAGAAAGTAAAGGCTGCAGAGACGATTTATGTTTTTTTTTAAAATTTGTAAACTCCTTACAGCCTACTCTTAAAGGGAGGTAGATTTAAAAAAATAACTTGAATAACGAAAATAACAGCCAGTATGGGGGATTTTGGTATTATGACAAATTTGTCTGAATAATAATAATAAAGGCTTTTTCATTCATTTTGTCATTCATTTTAATATTTGCTTGGTTGTTTAGGTATTTGGTTCCAAAAAAGTGTATTTTTAACCATATCTTTTGAAGCCAAAGTGTTAGTCTGGTCAAACACTAAATTCCTAACTTAATGTGACAGTCAGTCAGTTGTTTTAGATGTGTTTTTATTTGCAGCTTTACATCTGTCCAAAATCAAAATCCTGTCATTAAATTATTTATTTTATTACTAGCCCTAAAACTGTCGGGTAACTGTATTTATTTGAAAGGCTTATCTTCAGACCATATTGACTTTCTAGCAATATTGGGTTCTTGTCAGTCTGGAAATACAAGAAGGCTTAAACACACATGCACACGTGGCCCCTGGCCCCGGAATACAATCTTACTAAGTATAGTTCCTATATTTAGTCCATGCAGCCAGCCAAGCACCAGAAACAGAACACTTTTAGAAAGTACTGGAGAGATGTAAACAGCTGAGATATCAAAGCACCTGTCGGTGCAAAAGGTTAATAATGTTCAGGAGAAAATGAACGTCTGATGAAGCGGGGGTCCTCGTCGGTCCAGCAGCTGGGCAATCGGCTAATTAGGTTGGTAAAAAGGCATTGGGGCTGTTATAAGGAATGGACATCAGATACTGTTTTAAAAAAATTCAAACTTCTCTTGATACACCTTTGGTGCTTTTATCTGCAGTAGTTTTGCCTGTATTTTCTCTGTTTTTGTTCTCCCTCTTGGTATGATTCCTCATTTAAAAATGCCATTTCTTACTGAATGTTAATCTAGTCTAGTTTTTTTTTTCAGGAATCGGCACTC
>JAOWBL010004072.1:0-11533 GCA_028564865.1 Zenarchopterus dispar | reverse complement strand
ATTATTCTTTTTCATATCCCCACAATCCTCAATTCATCCATCCATTATGCGTACTGTGTATGCTTGTACATATAATTTCATTCCAGTGTTATTGTATTGTATTATATTTTCCTTGTTTAAACTTCAGTTTTATTTTTGTATTTCTGTATTATTCTTGTGCTGAGCTGTGGTAACACACAAATTTCCCCCTTGTGGGATCAATAAAGTGTTATCTTATCTCTATCAAGCCTGTTTGCCCCTGACACTCCCACAGACCCGGAGACCATAATACATCCTTCCTGCGTATTAGCGACGATTACGTGGGAAGTAGATGAAGCAGTTAGGGAGGCACAATATCAAGAGCCTGACCCAGGGACTGGCCCTCCGAACCACCTTTTTGTTCCCCTCTCTACCCGCTCCCAGGTCATCCAGTGGTGTCATTCCTCTCACCATGCATGTCATCCCGGTAGTTCTCGCACGGTCTCCCTAATTCACCAACGTTTCTGGTGGCCGTCCATGGAAAGAGATGTGCAGGAGTATGTTGCTGCTTGTACCACCTGTGCTAAGAATAAGGCCTCCCATCAGGCTCCCGCTGGCCTCCTCTGACCACTAGCTGTCCGAGGTCACCCTTGGTCACACACAGCCATGGACTTTGTCACTAGTCTCCCTGAATCCCGAGGGAATACGGTCATACTCACTATCGTGGACTGTTTTTCTAAGTTGGCACACTATGTAGCCCTTCCCAAACTTCCCTCAGCTCGTGCCACCACTGACCTTTTAGTACGTCATGTAGTCCGTCTCCATGGTCCCCCTCTGGATATTGTCTTGGACAGAGGTCCCCAATTCGTTTCCCAGGTTTGGAAGGCATTCTGTAAATCCATTGGGGCCTCTGTTAGTTTGTCCTCTGGTTTTCATCCCCAAACAAACGCTCAGTCTGAACAGGCCAACCAGGATCTGGAAGCCGCATTACGGTGTGTGGCTGAGGCAAATCCCTCCTCCTGGAGTGACCATTTGGACTGGGTCAAATATGCCCATAACTCATTGGTCAGTTCTGACACAGGCCTCTGCCCTTTTGAGTGTGCCCTGGGTTACCAAACCCCCCTGTTTCCTGATCAAGAGGTGGAAGTAGCCGTCCCTTCTGTTCAACTCCACATCCGCCGCTGCCGTTGGGCGTGGTGGCTGGCCCGGACTGCGCTCCTCAGGGCTCAGGAGCGCTGCAAACATTGGACTAACACTCATCACCGTTCAGCACCCGCCTATTCTCCTGGTCAAAAAGTCTGGCTTTCATCCACTAACATCCCACTCCGTACTGATTCCAGGAAGTTGTCTCCCCAGTATTTGGGTCCCTTCGAGATCCTAGAGATCATCAATCCCACTGTTGTCAAGCTACGCCTACCACGCTCCATGAGAATTCACCCTATCTTCCACGTATCCCTCATTAAACCTGTGGCGTCCAGTGACTTGGTCCCGCCTGCCGTGCCCCCTTCTCCTCCCCGGTTGGTGGCTGGCCGACCTGCTTACTCCGTCCGCCGACTGTTGGATGTACATTGCCGCAGCCGGGGCCTCCAGTTCCTGGTGGACTGGGAGGGCAACGGTCCTGAAGAACGTGCGTGTGTTCCTTGCTCCTTCATCCTGGATGCTTCCCTCATCCGGGACCTTCACCATCGCCGACCGGAAAGATTTCTGTTGCCTGGTGGCTCCTGTTGAGGGGGGGTACTGTTGTGATACTGTGGGCACGGCTCCGGCACAGCAGCTAAAGACACAGCTGCCACTGATCACCTAATCTACCGCTGTGTAAATTGCACCTGAGGACATCAAGCCAGCGCCAGATTGTTGTTCACCATTTGGTAACGTTATCAGGCTCTATACCTTGCTCCATGTTCTTGTAAAATATTAACTCAGTCTTCTTGTGTTTAGATCCTGTTTGTTCCCTCGCCCTACCTCTCCATCATATCCCTGTTTCCGGACTCCGGACTGTGGATTACCTGCCTCCATCATCGCCCCTGCTCCTTGGTTCGTCATGGTTTTTGGTTCATCCATCCATTTTTGCTTATCTGGGTTTGGGTCATGGGGACAGCAGCCTTAGAGAGGTCCAAACCTCCCTTTCCCTTTCTGGCTCTACCAGGAGAACTCCAAAAGCATTCACAGGCCAAGCAAAACATATAATTGCTCCCACATGTCCTGGTTCTCCCTCAGGGCCTCTTTCTGGTTTGACATGCCCAAAGGAGGCATTCTAACCAGGAGGAGAACTCCTGGAGGAGCCACTTGACTCCTCTTGATGTGGAGGAGCAGTGATTCTCTTAGATGACAGAATTTTCTCCCTCATACCTGTAAGGGATATTCCACCTTGCCTACAGAGGAAGCTCAGTTCAGCTGTTTGCACTTGTGACCTCAATGTTTTAGTCACAAATCACAATTTGTGATCATAAGCGAGGGCAGGAACATACCATATTACTCCTAATTTAATGTGCCCGGGCGCGTCGCAAATTACCAACAGGGCACATCTATTTAAAACCAAATTTTGCAAATTATTCAGTTTTAAATAAGGCTTTAAAAATAATAAGATGTCACTAAAAAGGTCAAATATACATTAATTATTTAAAAAATGATGAAAATCAGTCTCTAGTTGGTTGTTAAATATGGTAATCGATCGCAGCAGTCTCATTTCAACGAGTACATGCACACAGCATCAACACTTATCTCTGTGTATCAGCCCCTCTCCACAAAGTAAACAAAGCGGTGCCTTTTCACTTCCGCTGTTTTGCCAGCCGTGGTAAATTTAAATGTTGAATCGACTGAATACTGCATGAAATCTGCAAAGATTAGCGCAAAGTAAGTGTCTGTTATGGCAACCCTTGACTCATAATCGTAACTGCAATTAGTTTTTGTCTTATCTGGCTGAAAAATAATAGCCGCACCCTAGCGTTGCGGGAGTGTTAATAAGGAGAAATACTGTAGATCTGCTGCTGAACAGAGAGCCTTAACTTTTGCCCAACTGTCTTTTCCCCACAACAGACAGGTGCAGCCCCACATTACTGCAGACACCACATCAATCTGATCTGATAACAAGCCAGACTAAGAGTTATTCAACTGACCAGCATAAACAGTTGAAAAAAAAATCAAGTCCCTTGTCTGGACTAAAGCCTCCCTGGAGTCAGGCCTGAGAGAGGGACTCATTGGTGAGAGTCTGGTAGGCTCTGGGTGGGCTCAGCCACAATGAGCCACATGGGCTTGGACTCCTGTCACCACCTGCAGGAGAGATCATGTAGATCTGGTGTTTTGGCCTTTGGGCAGCAGCTGAAGGTGTGGGGCTTGGTGTGCTGACCATCGACTGTCTTTGGGTCTGCTACATTTTATTTATTATCATAAATCCTTTTTTTCATCTCAGACCTGGAACACATTCTAAAACAAGTTAGTTTAGGGCAACTTATTGTTTCTGAACAAAACAAAAACAAAAACAAACCCCCCCCCCCAAAAAAAACAGTAATGTAATTTCAAGCAGATGATGTCAGCAGGTGATTGTAATGATAATTTGTCTCCAAGTTTCCATGAAAGTCTGAGTCTCTGAGGAGCAAAGGACAGATGATCAAAGCTTTCACATCTCTTGGCTTGGAGGAACCTGGGCTGGACCATCACACAGCAGAAACATATAATGTGATCACGTGAACCAGTATTCTTGCCACCCATTGAAGAAATGGGTGCCATGTGCTCTGGAACATCAACATATCTAACATTCAGACTCTGATGCTCTGAGGTTGTGTCAGAGTCTAAAGTTTATTTCTAAATCTGTGACATAAGCATTAATGTAGAAAAAGAGACCCGAGAGCTGAGATCATCTGCTCACTTCAAGACCTCATCTTTCCAACACGACAAAGTAAAACCACATTCTTGATAAATTACAGACATGATTGAAGAAGACTGAGTGCAATACTGGACTGTTTGCAGCCCTGACTTGACCACAGTGGAGGATGTGGGAGAATTTTTAAAAGAAAAAATGTGGCAACAGCCTAGCAGTGTTGCACAATTTACGTTGCTTTAATGTGTTATGAGCATGATATGTAACAAATAAAATGAAGATGATGAGAAAACTCATGAAATATCCTGGGTTGAAGTAAAAGTCAAAGAAAATGGACGAATCTCTGAATCTTTACAGGATTTTCCATATCATCCAAACTTTTTTTGACTGAACAGTAAGTGCTTCTTCATCATGTTCGTGAACAACACAATGAAGAAGCTGCAGAAACAAACCAACAATTGATGTCCATTTACCTAAAAGCTGCTGCTGGGAATAACTTCCTCATTCAGTGACAAAATTCAATTAACTAAATGTGCTGTTCATTACTGTGTGACTGTGTTCCTCTTGGACAAACAAATTCCAATTGTGTGCTTGTCTGTGTATTCTTGTAGATTCAGTATGTGTATTGACATAAGTCAGAAGTGTTTATAAAGAGCAGTCTGCAGTCTTGATGCATTAAAGCACTAACTAGTTCCCTTTATCATCACAAATGACACATTTTTATTCAGCTGCTTCTCTTCATTGTTGGTTTAAAAATTCAGTTATCTCTGTTGGTTGATTAGGACTGCAGACAGAGCAGTCCAGAATTATACCCTTTTCTTCCTCAATAATGTCTTTGTAATGTGTCCAGAATGTGGTTTTACTTTGTCTTGTTGATAGTCATAAGCGCTCTGTAAAGAATGAAGTCATGAAGGCATCAGATGTCAGTAGCATCAAATTTGCCCAAATTAGCTCAATTCACTCTGTCCTCTACAGATAGAAACTCCTCCAGATTCCTTGAATGGTTTAATCCTACTGTGATCAGTAGAAGGGCAAAGATCAGAGATCTCAGATGTCCAGCTAACACCTTGTCTCTATTTGTTTCTGGTCAGTCATGTCACATGTTGATTACTGCATCAGTCCTTGTGGAACTTTCACGTGTTTTTCAGAGCATGATTTGCTTTGTGTTCGCTGGAAATTTTAAACTTATGTTGGAGTTTGGAGGGAATGTATATGCTCATTAATTGCCAGCATTCATAGAGCAATTAATGAGCAGAGTTTTGAAGAACAAACTTCTTTCAGTTGCTTGACTTTGTAGTAGGGGGTAGGGGGGCTACCAAAACAGTACCAATTCCTCCAGCCTGGTCATACACCCGGAGAAACCCAGGACCCAGCACCAGCATAGGGTCTGACACTGGGTCCAAATATTTGATCCTAATAGCAGTCTGAATGTCATTTTCTAACCTGTAGTGGTCTGTGTGTCCCTCCACAGATATGCTCCTAAGATCATCACTAATCCACCACCAAACCAGTCATGCTGAACCATGTTAAAGGCAGCAGAACATTCTTTCTTCACAGCTACTCCAGACCCTTTATGTCCATCACGTGTTCAAAATGAGCATATTCTCATCTGTTAAAATGCAGGGCTCCAATGGTGGACTTGCCAATTACCTAATTAATAGCCGCCTCTGATACTTAAATGACCAGAGCAATATAGTAATTGATTTGATGCTTTACTCTAAAACATTTTCTTTTAGGTTTTCTGACCAGTGCATTTTCTCGCTTGTCCTTTAAACACACAGATTATTCAAGAATCCTGGATTAATGATATTCTTAGTTGCAGATGCAGAAATACACAAAACCCTTCCAGTTTGTCTATGAGGAACGTTGTTCTAAACATTTCAGTGAGTTTCAAAAAAGCTTGTTAACAAAGTGGAGAAACACACTATGCTATGATTTGTGATGTCATTCAAAGTAAAAATCAATGTAGTTTGTTTTGATTTGCCTTAGCGTTGTCCGCATCACACTAACATTTTCTGATTTGAATGGTACTAAAGCCTTTCTGATGTCTTTATCAGAAATTCAGACACAAACATCAACACATAGTGTCCTTAATCAAATAACAGTTTCTTACCATGAACCTGCAGGATTCCTGATGCCTCAGCTTTTCCCACACTGTTCTCTGACATGCATGTATACGTGCCCTCGTCCTCTGCTCGCACCTGGGTCAGTCGTAGAGTGCTGTCACTGTGGATCTCAAACCTGGAAATGCATTGACAGGCAACTATTCAGCAAAAAAACATGTTGCGTGTGTGTTCAGGAATCTAAGTTAACAAAAGGAAGAATGTGTCTAAAAACAAAGTTTTTTTCTCCTTCATAAATGTTGCACTGCAGATTTTTGAAATGTTACTTAAGATCCACTTTATTTACCACCAAGGAGTCACTCTCTGTGCAGCACTGATTTGTACTGACATCAAGGGAACATTTTAGCATTTTAGCTTATTTCCCTTGAGGGTTAATGAAAGTGTTATCCAGTCATATCAGCCAAACAAGAATGAGATGAAGCTCTCCCTGGAACATGGTGCCACTATGAAAACACAATATAGGAAGTACAGAAACAAACTGCTGATTATACCATCTCTTGATGGTACCAGCTCAAACTGCTCATTGCACTGTTTTCTTTTGATAGTAGCTCAAACTGCTGATCACACTGTCTCTTCATGATACTAGCTCAAACTACTGATCACACTGTCTCTTCATGATACTACCTCAAACTACTGATCACACTGTCTCTTCATGGAACCAGCTCAAACTGATGATCAGACTGTCTTTTCTTGATACCTGCTCAAGCTGCTGATTGCACCGTCTGTCATGTTCCAGAGATTCTGTTTTCCCAGCCAGCCTTGAATACATCAGTGATTTATCCCTGATGGGTAATCCTCTGCACCTGTGCTCTGCTCTACTAAAGCTACAGATTCACGTCCTTTCAGTGCCAGATCGTCCGTGTTATTTCCCTTCATACCCAGCCGTATTATTCCTCTGTTTTCTCCTTGACTTCTGAGTATGACTAGTTTCAGTTTACCCAACACTGTTCCCTTCTGGATTATTGTGTTTGTTCTGGTGATGAACTTGGACTGTTTTTGGATCAAGGACTTCTGATTACAGACTACCTGTTTCTGTAGAGTTTACCTATGTTTTTATGGCATCAGATTAGGACTAGTTTTGGATAAAGGATTTTGGATTTAGGGATCTTAGTTGCTAACTTGTCTGATCCACAATAAACTACTCTCTTAACCAAATACATGAGTCTGTCTTCTCTGGGTTCAGCCAGTCTAATCATTACAGTATGTCTCTTCATTGTACCAGCCCAAGCTGCTGATGACACTATCTTCATGGTACCAGCTCAAGCAGCTGTGCAAAAAGCTCCAGTCAACTTCTTTTTTGTAATTTGTCAAACCTTTGACCCAGAATCACATTCATCCACTGCTTGTTCCAGGAGGAAATACAGCATTCTATTCTTAAAGAGGGATGATTTATAAGAAACAAATTTTTTTTTTTTTTAATTTACAAAACTGTCTGCATATGCATGGTATGCTACTGTCAAGTTTGGCAAAAGAAATATTTTTTAATGTAGATGAAATTTGATCTTGGAGCAGATGGACGCTTTCTTGTCCATGTGTTAGAGTGAAGGTGAAAATGTCCAAAACCGGCCCTCTTGACAGTTTGATCTAACAAACTTTATCAAGACCTGAGACAGATTCTGTCAAAGAGGACTAAAAATATAAAAAGACAGACAAATAGAGAAGCCTGTGATGGATGTTGTGTGTTATTGATATATACATCACACAACACTAACATCAATGCATTGAGTGCATGATGTTTTGTGGTTGTGCTGATGTAAACCCCCCAATTTGTGCAAAAGCTGAAACAATCAGACCTGAAGAGACAGAAAGATGTTGACCTCCAGCATGCGATGAGCAACAACTCATGATTGTAACCAAAACCTCAAGCTGAATCCCAGCTGGTTCTGGTGTGTTTGGTCAGTGTCATGCAGAAACTGGAACATTTAAAAGAGACACCCTCCTGAGCTTGCAGGAGAACATGGAGTTGATCATTGCATCCGACTCCACCCCCAAACCCAGCTGCTATGAATATATCTGTTCCGACATGGTTGAACAGCGAGCTGTGTTACTGTCTCTGTGTGAGATTTTGACTAAAACCCATCATTATATGTTTCACGAAAACCTGCAGAAACCTGTACCATCACATCAGTGGACTTGTTGTTTAGTGACTACCCAGCTTTAAACGTTTCTCATTGTTGTGTTGATATCATATTGAGAGATGAATGTTTTCATTCCCATCTGGTACTTCAGGTTGTTGTTTTGTCGTACCTGCCAGGGGGCAGTTCCCCCTCTTCCCGCCGCCAGCGGATTGTTGGAGCCGGGTCGCCATGAACCTCACAGAAGAAATCCACTGTGTCATCCATCAACACCACCTGGTTCACTGGCTGTTTGATGAAAATTGGCTTCTCTGATTCATGAACACAAATACATTTAGACATAAGTAAAAGCACTTCTTTTAAAGTAAAATGTAGGATAACATATCTAAATTCAGAAAAAAATGCTTCAATCTCATCTTTTTATGTTTGATTGAATCTGCTGCTGCTGGATTTCACCACATGGTTCTCTACATTTTAGTCAGAACACTAAACATTTAACATCAGATTTATTGAACGAAGCAAACTGAACTATTTCCATGTCAAGGCTCATTGTCCTGCTGCTTCACCCAACTTCCTCTAAATGTCAGCTTATGGACACTCCAAAACTATGCTGGAAGAAAGTTTGGTATGGAATGCTGCAAGCCCAAATTATGACACCATATACCATCACCAGGATGATGTTTTGATGTCAGTAAGATGAGTCCTTTCTGCTCCATTGATCATAATGAGTGCTCTCCTGAACAAATCAATGTTTTTTTTTTCCATCAGTCCATGCAGCAGCTTCAGACATGCAGCAACATTTGTCTGTCAATCAATATCTCTCAATACCTCTTCTGTGACTCATGAACTGTGATGGTTCCAGTTCCAGTGATGTCATCAAGCCTTCAGGTGTTTCTCTTGGGCTCTTCTTTACTTCATTGGGTATTCTAAGTTGTATTTTTGAAGTCATCTTGGTTGAAGAGAGTAGTCACAGTACTAACGTGTCTCCATTTGTAGATAGTTTTTCTACCTCTGGACTGATGGCTGTCTGAACTCTATGAGGTGACTTTGCATCTCTTACCAGTCTTCTGCAGCTTAACACTTTCAAAATGAATTTCCTGGCAGCAAATATTTCTGTCATTTTCAATTTGATGTGAATGAATATTTGATTGTTTCTCAGATGCATTGTCCAGCTCTTGCAGTCTATTGTCCCACCAACAAAAAACACCCAAAGTAATTTTGGACCCCCATCCTGGTTGTTTCTTGTGAGAGCTTTCTATACCTTTACATATTAAAAGTTATGAGGCTTTCTCACAGAGCTATAGCTAACATCATGACAAAGGAAACTGAGAGACTCCAGATCAGGGGTAGGGAACCCTTGTCCTCGAGAGCCAGTGTCCTGCATGTTTTAGATGTTTCCCTGCTTCTTCACACCATGACAAAAATGACTGTGTCATTGACAGACTTGTTCAGAGCTTGATGACAACCTGTCAGTGATTAATAATTAGAATCAGGTGCGTTGAAGCAGGGAAACATCTAAAACATGCAGGACACTGGCTTTCAAGGACCAGGGTTCCTACCCTTGTTCTAGATCAGGGGTGGCCAACCCTGGTCCTTGAGAGCCACAGTCCTGCATGTTTTAGATGTTTCGCTGCTTCTTCACACCATGATACAAGTGGCTGTGTCATTGACAGACCTGTTCAGACCTTGATAACAACCTGTTAATTACCTTTTAATTAGAATCAGGTGTGTTGGAGCAGGGAGACATCTAAAACATGCAGGACTGTGGCTCTTGAGGACCAGGGTTGGCCACTGCTGTTCTAGATAGTAACTATAGAACCAAATTAGAGTAATGGAGGTTGAACAAGAGTCAATCTCAGAATAAATTCCAAAAGTAACTTAACTTTGATTGCTTTAACTTTAACACCTGAGTCTAATTAGCTTTTCTTTAAGTAAGATGTCTAGGGGGGTTAGTTAATTTTTTCTTCCAGCCCTATAATGGTTTATGAGTGTATTCAGTACAGACATAAGACATTGTAGTAGATTGTGTCTTATCATCTTAAGTAGATTGTCATGGGGATTCAGAAAAAGATCAGATCAGATTTTATGGCAAATTAATGAAAAGAACAGGTCATTCAAACCTCCTCCCAGGGCACCCTCAGCTTGACCAGGATAATTCCCAGGGTTTACTTTTTCTGGCCACCATATATTTTAAAAATGGGTCACCCTCCAGAGTAAATCGACTGTTTCAGAAGACTCTGACCAAATACTGTTTAGTATTATCAGTGACACAGTTACACATCTGAGATAATGGACCACCGGAGACAAGTCTGCCAGGCAAGATCTTTTCTGTTATGCCAGCAAGGAAGTCCAGGACCCAGTTGGAGAGTATAATACAAAAAAAATGTTTTATTTGCCAAAGTTCAACAAAAAAAGGTAGATATTCTAAGATACTCCTACTTCCTGAAAAACACAATGTTCGAAGGCTAAACAAAAAAATCACCATTCGCATGGGAAACTAAATCTGGAGAGTGCGAAATAACAAAAATTACTTCTAGACTCTCTGGCACTAGGAACAATACGAGACTGAAAGTTCTTGGAGATACAAAGTACACCCATGCATTAGGAGGTGAAGAAACAATAATCTCACACAAGAGAACAGGCAAGGCTGGCTTATGAAGCCAGCTGATCAGTGTACAACTGATTGCAAGTGTGGCAGAGCCCAGAGTTCACAGAGTTTGCCCTGCCACCTGCTGGCTGTAGGGGGGAAGGGGTTAGGACAACAAAATCCCAGATCACAACATTATCATGATTATGGTTGGTTGTAAAATACTTAAAGACCACAAAAATTCCCTTCAACTTATAGAGCTCAGTGTCCTACTATAAAGAGAAGGAAATGAATGGATTTTAAAAAAACAACTTTGCAAATGTGTACTGTCTATTATCTTGTTCATTTCAATGATAGGGGTATTATAAAACTGAAAAACAAAATGAAGCATTTTCCTCAGGACACTTAAATCATAATATGGGTGTCATCACACACTGGGTTGTAGGTTTACTATTACACAACAGTGTATTGGAGGAGTAACAGCTGGCAATCAAGTCTGTATACACAATATTCACTTCAGCGAGATTTGTGCTGTTGCAGTGCTGAGAACAGAACTGAACAAAAGGAGGAGAAGAAGGACGGTCAAAGCAGCAAATCAAAGGACAGATTGGGAAGAACCATTCACCTTCTCCAACAGTCGAAGTTCAACTCGAAGAAGAATCAGTCCAGAAAGTCAGAAAACACTGATGGTGTTATGGGTTTGATTTTTGGTTGGTTCCTGTTTAATTTTTAAAGTCTGTGTCCTTGTGTTTAGTTTTAGTTGGAAAGAAACCATATTAGACTTACAAACACGAAGCATGAGAGACAATATCATATTTACTGGTATATCAGAAAATCGAGATGAAAACCAGGAAGAACTCGTTAAAGAGTTCATGAAAACGCAACTTAAACTCCCAACTGAGACTGTAAATGAAATTAGTTTTGCCAGAGTTCACCGCCTCGGGAGACGCAAGGATAAATCATCCCGGCCCAT
>JAOWBL010004071.1:0-11534 GCA_028564865.1 Zenarchopterus dispar | reverse complement strand
ATTTACACACACACACATCCAAATATACACATATATATGTACATGTATATATACATAGACATACACACATACATACATATACATATATATATATATATATATATATATATATACACACACACACACACACACACACACACACACACCACAGGGGGACACCTGGACAGGTAACCAGTCCATCACCGGAGGGCCGGAGTCCTCCCTGGTCCATGACTGTGTCATTAACAGACTTGTCCAGACCTTGAGGACATGATGATGACGACCGCTAACTAGAATCAGGTGTGTTGGAGCAGGGAAACGTCTAAAACCTGCAGGACACCGTCCCTCAAGGACAGACTCTGGACACCCCTGCACCAAGACAGTATCAGGATCCCGACCACTTTAAAGCAACACAAAAGGGTTTTCTTTTTTTCCTGTGGGGACATATCAGACAGATCAAATTTCATTTGAAGGAATCTTTAATTACTTTTTTGAAGTTTTGTCCTTTTCACCCTCATCTCTCGCTGTTTCCCATAAATACCATCAACAAAAACCAGTCAAAGCAGCTTTGGACTCCCGTCTGGTGGAACCCTGCTTGAAAACTGCTAAAGTGGTGCTTTAGTCTAAATAAACTCAAAGCAAAATGTTAAAAAGTGTTAAGTGATTGTCTTGTTTAGAGGAGGCGACACACGATGCCTCAGACTGCTGTTAATTCAGTTCTTTGTTGAGTTTTGGCTCTTTTTAGACGATCGGCTGAACAACAGTTGGCTCAGCAATGACGCTGACCTCTCCAGACTGAAACCATGGCAACCGCATGGGAAACACTTTCATTGTTAAGAAATGGAGCCTCACATCCATCCATCCATCCATCTATTTTCTCCACCCGCTGAATCCATCTACAGGGTGATGGGGGTCTGCTGGAGTCCATCCCAGCTCACCACACACCTGGACAGGTAACCAGTCCGTCACAGGTCCACTTACAGAGACAAACAACCGTGCACACTCGCTCCTACGGGCAATTTGGAGCTGTCAATCAAGCTAACGTACATGTTTTTGGACTGTGGGAGGAAACCCACTCAAACACGGGGAAAACATGAAAACTCCACAGGGGAAGACTCCTGCCGGGCCGGGAGTCGAACCAGGAACCTTCTGGCTGTGAGGCAGCAGCGCTAACTGCCTCACTTTCAATAAACACACAAAATAAATCCAGACACTATACTGATATAAAACTTAACACTACTTGTCGACCTTTAGCGAACTGTGACACGTTGTCACGCCGACTTTGAAAATGTCACCGATTTTCCTAAAGTTCCACTTTTAACGGACCTTTTTCTGCTCTTGTTTCGGTATAATTAGTTGCATTATTTAGTTGTTTGCTCTCACAGCTGAGGCCAGGCTTCGGTTTTCTCAGTTTATTTAAACCACAATAACTCAAAGCTTGTTCAGATAAGAGCCGGGAACGTTTTTATCTTTCCATCAGGACGGCAGAAGACGGAGCGCTTTGTTTTCCGGGCGGCGTGCTGTGATCGTCTATAAATAAACGACTTGCTTAGTTTGGCGAATATGTTTAAAAAAAAAAAAACTCTTAAAACCTCTCAGACTGAAGGAGTCAGTGAAAGTTAAAAGTGGATGTTGGATTTCGCCGTCTTCTCCACTCTCACGCTGGGTGGGGGTGGAGGTGGGTGTGGGTGTGGGGGGGCGATGCCCCGTCGTTCCCACGTCTCCAGGTGGAACCGCGGCCCTGCATTGGGGCGGTGGGGGGGATCCCACCTCCTCGCCACCTCACGTGCACAGACACATGCTCGCATCGGCGGCGCACGCTGACAGATTTAGGAGCAATCACACTTCAAAGACAGAAGCGACCACGTGCACGCACGCACGCACGCACCAGCAGCCCCTGAGAGGAGGATGGGCGGACCCCTGCCGGCAGCGTCTACGTTTCGTCCTTTAACATTTCTCTGCTTCATTATCACATTTTTCTGCTTATAAACGATAACGTTGAGGCTTTTTTTTTCTTTTGCTGCAGTTTACTCCCCCTCTTCATCCCTCCATCATCTTTCCCACATCCTCTCCTCTCCCATCATTTCTAGTTAGTTGTCTTTTCCGGTTCACATCTCCCCAAGAATGCCCCCCTCTGCTCCACTCCTTTCATCAATCAAAACCTTTATCATCTCCTACTTCTTCTTCTTTTTTTTTTTTGTACCTCCCTTTCCACTTGACTCGGTTGCTTTTCTTTCTTTTTTAATATCCTCATGGCAGGTTTGCCTTATTATTCTGGATGATATATCTGCTTCTACCCACACCTCCTCAAAGTTTTGTTTTTTTGTTTTTTTTATAAACCCTCTTCCTCCGAGGTTTTAGATGTACAGAGCTGAGTTTTACTGGCCCAGGACCAGCCTGCTGGATCTCCTCTGAGCGCTTTGACACCAGATATCTCATTAAACTTGGTGAGAACATTGATCAGATGATGATCAGACTTTTTAAAGGGCAGATAAAACCCATTTATGATGAATGTGGACCGTTTGGAGAACCGGTGCCGGCTGGTGGGACAGATGTTTGACATGTGGAATGCTAAATAATCTTTCTTCTGAGATGAAAAGGAAGAAAAAATGCTCTCGACTGGAAACAGTTTAGACACATTATTGTTACATAAAACCTCTGGAGAGCATTTGAACTAAGTACGAGCTGGTTTCTGTCTCTGGACACGTAGGTTAAAAAAATCTGCACCACGAAACACTATATACTCATAAACTAGAGAATTATATTTTCTTACTGCAAAACTCCTTCCCTAGTATGTTTTTTTACAGCCTTGTTTATATACTTGTATATAAAACATCCATTATGTATATATATATATATATATATATATATATATATACACACATATTTTAGTTTATCTTGTGTTATATAACCTGTTCAGATGTTACTCGTTCATCTTTCTTATGTATTTTTTTATGTTTTGCCTTAACTTAAATTCCCCAGTTTGGGATTAATAAAGTCTGTTTATTGATCTACCTGAGCTTCTGTTATCACGGCATTGTATGTTGTTGAGAAACGTGAGATTTTTATTTATTTATTTTTTTCAGTTGCTGCAGCGATGTTTTCTGACATCACAGAGGACTTTTGATCTCTTTTCTGATTTAGTTTCCCAACTTCAGTAAAAGCAACAGTCAAGACAACAAAGATAATCATTTCAGAGTTTTACAAAGCGTAACTTCATCACGTTGGCACACGTGGCATGAGTTTCTCATTTCATCTCATAGTATTATTCAGGATATCGTGTTTTCCTTTGGTTTAAACTTAGCTTAAAACTGCTAATTTCACTTATCTTAGAGTATTTCATGTAATCAGTTTAAACCATTTCTATTTCTTTTTGACTTTAAAGTTTCCTTCGGCTTTCTTTTCCAGAACGTGAATAAACGCTGGTTTTATTAAATATTTATCAAACCGATTCAGTCATAATGTTGATGAATCATGTAGACGTGCAGATGAAAACAACAAAAACAAAAGTTTACTTTGATTAATCATTTAACATTTTAACTTCTGACAATTATTACAAGTGACTTGATGATGGTAGTGAAGGTTCTCCGGATGTTTTAGGTGAAACATCTATTAATGACTCAAACTGCAAACTCACAAGCAGAGAGATGATTTTTTCCTGATTTATCCAGAAATCCTTCCTAAAGGACGGTGCAGAGCAGAAATCCACTCAAACCGCTAAGATAAATCAGAAATGTCCATAAAACAAAGTCAAAACTTTCCACCAGCGCTCGAGAGAGAAAGGGAAACTGTTTCCTGTGCGTAAGAAAGTTTTGCATTTCAAAGGTGGAGAAAATTTAAAAAAAAATCACAAAACCCGATAGTGAGGAAGTGATGAGCAGGTTTAACTCAGACTTTGCTCATCGGTGAAACGCCGGTAAACGTTTAGAAGACGCAGCCAGAAGATTTTTCTTTTGACGCGCTTTGAAGGAGACGTCTGGGTTATTTACAGCCGGGTCTGGCAGAACCTGGCTCCTATCTCCACCAGGACCGGTTCTGATTTAGCGCTGCTCCGCATCACCTGCCCGATCCGCTGAACCGGTGGAGGGAAACCCAAACATGCCGAGTGGGTGAAATACGAGGTCAGACTGCTTCTGTTTGTCCGTCGTGACCCGACTGAATATTTAATTACACAGAAAGGAGTTTAATCGCGGAGCAGCGATATGAAAAAGTTTCACCACTTTTTTTTTAATCCACATTCTGTTTCTCTTTCCAAGAGAAATTCTTTCTGCGCTGCAGTTACCCATCATGCACCTTGTCCCACTCAAAACCACCTGGACTTCCCAGGATGCCTCTGGGCTTGTCTTGGTCTCTTTGTTTTGTTTTGTTTTTTTTTTCACTTTCACTATCCCTCCCTCTTTGCGCTCCATTTTCCCACCCCCCCCACCCCACCCCGTCCGTTTGTCCGTCTGTGTGGCCCATTTTCTCCGGAGCTTTCTTCTTGTGTCTTTTTTGGAAACAAAACAAGGCTGTTTCCCGCTGAGGGGAGATAGTCTTGTCTAGCCCGCAGACCTGCAGCCTCAGCCCCTATCCTCCTCTTCCTCCTCCTCCTCTCCCTCATCCTCATTGTCTGCCCCCCACCCCCCACCCCCAGGCAAACACCCCTATTCTCCTCCACCCCGAATACCAAGAACCACCCCTCGTTGCCTCTTCCTCGTACCCTCTTACAGACAATAGTCTTCACTTCATCTTGCCCCCCCCTCCCCCAGGCTACTGACCCCAATCCTGTGGTGTTTCATATTTTTATGAACACATTTTTCTGACCTTTGCATCCGAGGGCTCGTCCACGGTCACAGTGAACTATTTCAGCGCCGAGTTTCTTCTCTTGGTCGTCTTTTCGTGGCATCAGATTCCGTTTTGAAGAAATATGTGCCCTTCACATTTGCAGACCTCACACAGAACCCTTGAGTTTCTCCTTTTACTTCTTTCCTTTCTACACATTACCGTCTCTCCCTTCTGTCCAAACAACACAATGTTCCTACTTCCTTCTCCTCAATCACCATCTTCAGAGATCTCCTTTCCCTGGCCTACAGCATCTCCTTCATTTCCTAGTTGGTCTTACTAATCAGCCCTCCTTCTGCAGCTCATAAAATACTCCATAAATCAGCCCTGAACTACTTTAACTTTGTTATTATTTTCTCTCCTGGTTTCTTCTCTTGTTTTCTGTAAATGTTTAGATCCCCGTCACTCTGACGGAACGTAAACTGATGCACAAATTGATTTTAATCCTTTTGTGCGTGACATCTTATTTCTTCTCCTTTCTTCATCCACTTTGTCTTCCTTTCCTCATTTTCATTTTTCTGCCCCGAAGCCAAATATTTTTTTCCAGCGCTCTTCCTAATGAGCTACGTTTCCGCTCTCTCGCTCGTTCTCCTCCTTCACCTTCTCCATCATAATTTAAAAGCAATAACACTTCGACGACAGCGTTTTTACTAATCACCACCATCTCCTCCACCTCTTTCTCTTGTCTGGTCTACATCTCACGCTACAACCCCTCACTCCTAATCTTTTATTTTTTTTAATTGTCCTTCTGATATAACGCGCTCCAGTTCCAGTATTTCCACTCTGGCAGTGATGGATTACACAGGCCCTGTGGGAGCAGCCCACTCTCGTGTGAAAATCGCCACGTTTTGTCCACATGTCATAAACATTATAATGTCTCAATCCAGGGTTAGACGTGGTGACACATGTGTTTAGGCTGTTGTTCTGTGTGAGGTGGAGCATCTCCATGAGGTTGTGCTGACCGCCGTCCGTGAACTTACAAGCACTGGTCAGGTTTTTGTTGTTTTTTTTGAACCATGTAATTTCACCTCCGAGCCCGGAGGGAAGGAAACGGAAAAGTGGAAAGCTTTGTGTCGGATCAGACTCGGCTGCAGGTCTCTTGGACGGGAGTCACACTCGACATGGTGAGACCGCTGATGTCATCGCTGATGTCATTTCCTGGGATTTTGATCTAGTTATGTCTAGCTCGGCTGTCCTGCTTTGTCAGACTTTATTCTTGGTTTACCGGTGGTTTGGACTCCTGTTTTAGGTTTTTCTCTGGTGTCTGACTCAACACCTTTGTTAAAACACTCTTTTTTTTTTTTTTTTTGGTGGTACCTCGTCGGACACCCCACCAGGGCTCATCTCTCACATAAAAACATCTAGTCCTGCAGCTCCCCTATTTGGATGCTCTCCACCCCACTCATGACAACTGAACGCACCACGGGGCAACACGTGACACAATTACTGACTAAAACAATAACAAAAAAGCTGTTTGTTTCAAACTCCAATAAATGAAAATAAAGTCGTTGAACACACTTTGAGCCTTTATTTTTGTGAAATTGAAATATCTTGTGGTGATGGCACGTGAAGCTAAAATATATTCTAATATAAAACTGGGTTGGTAAATGAAGCTGGAATCGCTAGATTTGTTTTCATATCCACGTAATCAAAGCGTAGTGGTGGGTAAGGTAATGAGTTATTGATCGAACAGAGTTGGGGGTCTTGATTGCTCATGAGTACGCCGAACCGCTGCATCCTCAGTTCATCTCTGAATAAATTAAACTCTCCTTTGTCTCTTTTGAAGCTTTTGGCTCCTTTCGCCCAATTCTTCAAAATCCCCAGCAAGAAAAACAAAAATACAACTGACCCAGAGAAAGAAGCTGTTTTGGAGAAGAAAGAAAAAAACTGGTTTTAGACAGAGGAGAAGGAGAAAAGGATTGCCCTTAAAGCATCAATCTGGGAAATGTCACACCTGCTGTTCCTGGTATTTAGCTGCCATCAGTCACGGACGCAGGGTCAATAACTGGAGCAAAAGGGGTCTGCAGGGTGTACTTTTCCTCCGTCTCCTATTCATATTTGCTTTTTAAGACTGAATATAAAAAAAAACAACTGTCCTGTTTGTTTTGCTATCAATAATTCCTTAGAAGTCAAATGCTGATAAGTAAATAAGTAAAAGGCACAATCAATCAGTTTCTTTCCTAATCCAAATGACAAATGTGTAGTAGGTACAGGAAGAAACTGGCCCGGCACGGATGTAAAAAGAAAATAAAACACTAATTTCTGCCAGTTTGAATGCTTTGAGCTGTGGCAGTGGGCAAAGCGTTGGTAAAAGGTTGAAAACTGTTTTTAATCGATCACGGCGTCTCACACCAGAGTCTCAGAAACCGGAGCACCGACGTATGGATTAAAGGTCATGTGACCAGTCCATTTTTATCCATCTATGAAGTAGCGTCTATGAAGTCTCCCACAGCTTGAAGGACAATCGAATACTGTCTATATGTGTGAAGGGTTACCCCCCTATACTAGGAATTATAATGTGTCACAGTAAAAGAAACCTGATTATCCTCTGTGCCGTCTTGTAGTTTGTTGTTAGTGTGTTTACTTTATTTTTGTATCCACATCCATTTTACCACTATTTTTGGCCCAAATCAGAAGCTAAACAGATAGCGTCTCGTTCATCTGCGAACCATCACGGCTCTCCAGCTTCGCTGCCCTCCACAAACTGTTCCCGTCAGGTTCTCCGTTTCCTTTTTATGGAAAGGGCATGGGTTCGCTCAAACGTCTGGAACAGCGAATCTCACACACCCAGACCAAAATAGATGACGAAAACGGCTGAAAATACCTCGATGTGTCACTCGTCACCGTGACTCCGGCCACAGAGGGTTGTCTGTCTCCAGCTCTGAAACCTCATCGCATGACTGTTCTTCATGAACTCTCCACGACAGCTGGAAACAGCTGGGAATCTTTTCCTGTAAACGTGACCTCTTTTTTTTTTTTGATAATTATGATTTGGGGACGGTTGACTTGCATCAACAGTGATGCTCATGAAAGTGAAAAGAGCCTCGATAGCGCCAGACCCGCAACACAACACAACACAACACAACAATGAACTCAAAGCGATGCAGTCTCGTGAATCGGCCCGTGGCAACAGCAAACCAGGCTCTTTGTTAAAAAAAATGTCAAACATGCAATTACAAAAATATGATAAAACACTGAATAAACTACAGTCCATTATCCTTATCTCTGAATTCAGCACACACACACACTTCACAATGAAATTGTTTTGATAAGCTTATACGATGTCAAAACATTCATTTCATTTTTCACCAGGATTTATTATTGGCGACGGGAGCGTTGGACCGTGGCGTAATTTTTCTCCAGAACATCCCAGAAATGATCAGTGGGATTAAAGTTTGTGCTGGACATTTATTAACCCAGTTTTAGTATTTTTAACGCCCTCCTCGGTAGGTGTTTCTGCAATAATTTGACTCTCCTAAAACAAAGCAACATCTTCACCAGAAACCACAGGATGTCAGTTAGGCTTAAATAAATTGTCATAAGCTCAAACATATTCAACAACACGTTTGTTTCTATAAATCCAGATGTTGTACAAACATAACTGTATAAAACTGCTTTGACGAATGACCTCTGACCTAATGAACTAGGTCGGTTATATTAAAGGCACCCTATGTAGTAACACTGCTTCTGACCACATGGGAGCATAAAGAGCTGTTTAACAGAAGAGCCACTGACGGTATCGTGTTACTACACAGGTAAGACCAGCACATCCTGTAATACCTTTTTTCACCCACTAGGGGTGCACTTCGTGATGACTTCCTGTGAGGTCAGAAGTGAGGTTTCTACAGTCACAATCGCACGTTTAACACCGTTTAGAGATTTAAAAAAAAGAGTGATGTCTCACTCAAAAAAAAACTGGATAAGCATCTAGCGTTTCATTAATTTATCTATAATTATAAAAATGAAGGAAAATGGTTCACAGGTTCACCAGCCCACTCAGAGGACCACTGTTGTGCTTCCACAGACACTTGTGTTGCTTTATAAAAATAAAAGTGGTGTTTGATGTGAACGTGACTGATCGATTTCTCTCATGTTGTTGCAAAACTTTAATTAATTACTCGTTTTCTCGTGAATCCAGACATCGGAGCGGCATCAGCCGCACAGATTCATGGGATCTGTAGTCTTCCTGTGTGGCGCAGCGTGGCGTAAACACAACACCGTTCTTGACCCGACGTGTTAATCTCGCGGAAATGGGGTTTGTGGTTTAGTGCACGTGTGTGGCGCTACCGAGGTGTCTTCACAAACAAATTAGCATGCAGTCTTATCAGATGTGTAACGCACAGCCAAAGGCATGCTGGGTAGAAATGTTTATGCTGCCGACAAGTCTGTACTGTTTGGTGTACACAGACAGGTTGAGGCTCGTGTGTGTGTGTGTGTGTGTGTACGTGCACGCATTCCTTCACTTGTCATTACATATGTGTCTGAGTGAGAGTGGAGCAACATCAAAGAGCGAATTATTTTCTGTGTAAACACTTTTTTTTTTCTCTCCGTTTACTCTGGACATCCTTCGTTTACGTGAAGCACGATAAGAAAGTAGTTCCAGCTAACAAGGAGTCATTAGAAAAACACAGCGCACGAACTCCCATCACTGATACCTCCACATCTGTGTACCGTTGCCAATATTTGAACTGTTTTTGCAGCCTGTCATTCAAATCCATCCATCCATTCATCCTCCATCCATCCATTCATCCTCCATCCATCTTCTTCCACTTATCTGTGGTCAGGTCGTGTGGAGTAGAATAATCAGGAAGACTTCCTTCTCCCCAGCTCATCTGGGGGGATCCCGAGGCGTTCTAAGGCCACCCGAGAGACATAGTTCCTCCAGTGTGTCCAGGGTCTCCTCCCAGTGGGACATGCCCGGAAAACCTCACCAAGGAGGTGTCCAGGAGACATCATCACCAGATGCCCGACCCACCTCACCTGGTTCCTCTCGATGTGGAGGAGCAGCGGTTCTACTCTGAACTCCTCCTGGATGACCGAGCTTCTCCTCCTATCTCTGAGGGAGAGCCTGGACACCCTACAGAGGAAACCCATTTCCACCACTTATATCTCGTTCTTTTGGTCACTACCCACAGCTGGTGACCACAGGTGAGGGTAGGAACGTAGACCGACTGGTAAATCGAGAGCTTCAGCTCCTTCTTCACCACGACGGACCGATACAGAGTCGGCATCATTGCGGATATTGCACCCATCCACCTATCGGTCCCGCTCCATCCTTCCCTCACTCATGAACAAGACCCCGAGATACTTGAGCTCCTCCACTTGGGGCAGCACCTGATCCCCGACCCGGAGAGGGTACTGAGGACCATGGTCTCAGACTTAGAGGTTCTGATCCCCTTCCCAACCACTTCACATTCGGCTGCGAACCGCTCCAGTGAGAGTCGAAGGTCCTGGCCCGATAAAAACAACAGAACCACACCATCTGCAAAAAGCAGAGACCTGATTCTGAGGTCACCAAAGTGGATCCCTTCTGCCCCGTTTCCTGCGGGGGTTGGACTCCGCCAGGGCTGCCCTTCATATTCGTCTAAATCTAAAGTCCTGTGGAAACCTCCAGAGGTCTAAGAGATCAGGAATCAGCATCAGAAGATGGCGACTTTGAGTCCCGTCCTCCGCTACTGACAGTCCAACGCTGCAGCGGATCCTGGTGACTGATTGATGGACTTTCTTACGCTTACAGGAATGTCAGCTGCTTAAATGTACAAGTCCTTTTCCAGTTCTCTTCCTGACGGATTCCCCAAGGTTATGGAACAGTGTTGAGGGTTTTGTGGGGCTCAGCCCAGGACCGATGTGTCCAATCACCACGCAACACATAGGATTTAACGGATAGCGCTGCTCCAGCAGCGTCCGATCTTAAAACTCTTTTGACTCCGTATCTTCAAATTCGTCATGCGCACAGCTAGAGAGTGTCACAGAAGAAGTGTGTTTGACCTTTAACCCAGAGGTCATGGAGACTGCTGAGCGTTGATATTTCATGACATCACTGCTGTTCAAAACTCCCTTTAAAATGCCGATCTGGACGATCAAGCTTTCTCTTTGAGGTCCCTTTACATCGTCTCTGAACTGCAACTAAATATACACCAAACTCTCATTTAAAGTGGACGAATTTTTGTGCGTTTGTGACTTTTAGGTGTTTGCCGTTGCATTAAACTTGTTCTTTTGTGCCGCCCGACTGGTGAGCAGACACCGCGATGTGCTTGGAGATGTTCTGGGAAGGCGGCTCGCTGCTCCATTATCCACGCCTGACATCAGCGCCACGATTAATGGAGATCTGTGGCGGTGAGGTGGAGGCCACGATGAGCAGAACCGAAAAATGTCAGAAACTTGTCATTTAGATTTTGCAGCTGCCTTTCTCGTGTTCAGTGTGGGATTCCACAGCAATGATTAACCATCGTTTTCATTTTTAAAATAAACTTCTTCTAACAGCTACAATCAACCTTGTATTGAACAAATTCAGAAATTATTTACAATTTATTTTTACTAATGAATTACTAGTTATGCTAATAGTTCTGTGCTGTGGTGTTAACCAAAGCAAATGACAGCAGCTAAGAAGCAAGTAATCATTACATGGATGTGCTGATATCAATACATACATGTGTGTATATGTGTGTGTGTGTGTGTGTATATATATATATATATATATATATATATATATATATATATATATATATATATAT
>JAOWBL010004070.1:0-11535 GCA_028564865.1 Zenarchopterus dispar | reverse complement strand
AGTTTTTTTCTTTTTAATAATTCGTCTATGTTAGACATTTTTTGTGACACTTTATTGTTTTAAAGCCTAACATTGAATAACTTGTATAATTAGGTCTTAAATAGAGGCGACCTGCCCGTAATTTGCTAAGCGCCCAGGCGTGTTAATTAGGAGAAATACGTATATATATAAATCAATAACATATGTAAACCACATGTCTCTTATGTGAGTAGCAGACCTAGTACAAGGATTTCATTACTTAGAGTTTGATGTTCAGGACTCGTCAGTCTGCCCACAATTGTGGGTTAATTACCCAGATCTGCAGGGATTCATGCACTGCTAATTCAGGCAGTCAGCTCAAGCAACATATTGCCCTCACATACCACACTCCACATGGTTCATTTTAATTACACCCTCCAACTTCATTGATTGACTTAAAGGAGCAAAATGGTTTCCTTTTCTCCTCTAAATTAGTAGGTTCAACCCTTGGGGACCACGAATGCCCCAATGCCCTCAGTTTATGTAATATTCTTTCAGGAATTGATAAAATATCAATTGAACTGAACAGGTCAAATTGAGATATTTTACCCTGAGAGTCATACATTTAAAAACTAAACAGTCATATAGACTATCTCAATGCATTTCTGTATTCCCTCTCTTCTGACATTTTCTGAAGTATGCTAATTTCCTGTTTAACTCATGCTTTCTGCCAGTACTGAAGAGCAAAAGAGTAGGATTGATGTATAATACCAACAATAAGATGTCTGGATTGGACAAAAAATATTTGGAATGGTGATACTTGAAATGGGATATATGTTGTTTAGCTTTTCACATCATCAGGGTTTGTAGATCCGGAATAAATGACACTTAAATGTTTGATACAAAGTCATTGTTTCTCGGCTCTGCCCGTGATAATGAGCATCTTTTGTTGTTTTAACAAGTCTGTTTTGATGTTGGAGGAGATTTAGTAAAGCTCTTCATGAGGTTCCTTCAGCAGCCCTGAAAATAGATTAAAAAAGAAATCACAAAAAAAAAAACATTTGTACTCCATTCCAATCATTCGTACAGCAAGTGCTAAAAAAGATGAATGCTATTTGAAGTATTTGAAGTCATTAGTGTAATGATTTCATTATTTATGAGTGCAACGGAATATCTTAGCATGGGAAAAAAGCTTTCAAGATATTATTGAAATGAAATGCAAATGATTTTCCTCTCTTTGCATGAAATGCCTGGAAAATAGATTTTCAGTCAGCTCTTTTTGCCTCTATGAAGGAAAAAAAGAGAAATATAAGCTTTGTGTACATGTTCCATTGTCCTATTTTCATTTCCTCAATTTTTACTCCTCCTCCTTCATCTCTCCTTATTATACATGAGGCTTGTCAGCACTTTTCTTGGTGCTTTACTTTTCACCAACTGTGTGTGTGTCTACATTTGGTTTCTACGCATAGAATGTTTAACCAAAGCAAGACAAATACAACCAACAGAACAGGTTGGACAGACATGAAGCTTGGCAGTGTCAACGTCGAAAAGAATAAATGGATTGAACTACAAAGAGCAGCAAAAAAGTCATCTTGAGTTCCATGCAGAGTCTCATCATTTTGACAGATTCTCTGTTCTGGGTCACATCTAGGATATCTTTCATTTTTGTTCCAGCAAATTTCTGTTTTATTTCCAGGATGATAGTGAACTTGCTGGTCAGCTTGTACACATGCTGATCTTGTGGTTTCGGTCTCAGATGAATCATCTAGAATAGGCATGTCAAACTCAAGGCTCAGGCCAAATCCATCTCACCATCTGGCCTGAGAGAACATGCAAAGACAATAATCCACTTGCAGTACAGTTCTATACCCTTTGACAGATAGATGGGCTACAATAACATGTTTCACCATTCATTTTTACTGCGCTATATGATAGCATCTACCCACTAGATAGTGGCAGCTCATGCTGAGCTGTGGTCAAGTCATTAAAGAAAAATGTCCAAGAAAAGAAGATTTTATGCAGAGGAAAGGTAATATTATGGTAGAAAAGAGGCAAAAACCTATTTCTACCTCACGCATGGTGACTTGGTGGTCAACACTGTTGCCTCACAGCAAGAAGGTTCCTGGTTTGACACCCGAGCCCAGCAGGAGTCTTTCTGTGTGAAGTTTACATGTTTTCCCTGTGCGTGCATGGGTTTTCTCCAGGTACTCTGGTTTCCTCCCACAATACTAAAACAAGTATGTTAGGTTGATTGATGATGTTAAACTTCCTGTGTGTGTATGAGCATGTATGGTTGTGTGGCCATGTGATGGACTGGCAACCTGTCCAGGGTGTCACCCTGCCTTTTGTTTGTAATGAGCTCGGATAAGCTCCAGCAGACCCCATGACCCTGTATAGGATAAAGTGGGTACAGAAAATCAATGGAGGCGAGCCAGTATTTTTTTTTTTTTTTAACTGGCCTTAAGGCCAATTTATCTGCCAAGCATTTGACATACCTCTATAATAGTAATATATTTGCATATATTTTAAATAAATTGATTTTTAATGCTGAGGCAAGTATGTGCTAATCGTAATGCTAATGTGGCCCTTATTGCTAATGTGAAAGAGTCTGACACCCCTGATCTAGAATATACAACTGTAAGAGCCTTGACTTTGCCATTTTCTACATCTCAGTGTGGCTTACAATTTACTTTAGTTCACAGGTTATTCACATGTATATGAACTGTTTTTTTCTGTGACAACGTGATTCTGCAGCAGTTACAGAGGTGTTTGAAAGTTTGTCTACTCTTTGCAACATTTTTTTTAAAATTTCTGCATAAACATGATCTACAGTTTCACATTTCCATGCAAGAACAAAATGTAGAATATCAAAAAAATGTTGACAAACAGCCTGAACCACAAGTGTTGTTAAAGGAGCTGATTAAAGTCATGCTTGCAGGATAAGTGTGATTCAAAGGTAAAGCATGATTTGTGTGGCGGTCAAAGAGACTTCATATGGCAAATAATTTAATTCCAACATATTCTCTTTCAACATATTCTCTTTGTTGTTGTTGGAACCCCTGATGTGAAAAAGGCAACTCCTAAACATATTTGAGCTTAAAGAGGAGCACACCACTTGATGAATGTTTCTTTTTAGAGTTTGAAAAGATGTTTTAATAGTATCTTTCATTATCTTTGAAAATAGTCCTCCACAGTTCTCACTCTCAGGTTTTCGAATACAGATTAGTAGATAAAAACTGAAGCATTCAGGATGTTCAAAATGTACAGAAATCTGTTCAGTTCACAGTTTGTGATTTTGTTGCCACCAGCTAAACCAAAGACTTATGTGGTTCTTGTGTGGCATAATATGTAAATCATGAAAACCCAATGCTAATAAACTAAAAGCAGGTAATATGACTACCTACTATGATGGACTGTGACACATTTTGGTCAATATCAATTGATTTTCTTCACGTACATGTTTACTAGGACAAGGTGAGGAGTCAATTAAACAGCCTAGTCTAGCTTAACTAAACAGTGCATGCAATCATAATGTGTGACTGCAGGATGTCGATATCTTGTGTGTCCAATAAAAGCCCAAACCACCATCCCTCCACCATTGTGCTTGACTGTTACAATGATGCATCGATACTAGTGTTTGATTTTCACTAACTGTGGCACCAAACACTAGCACTTTGCTTTCTTGTATGTAAAGGATTTTGTTCCAAGTGTCTGATTGTTTATCAAGATGCAACTTTTCCCAAGCCACATTAATCTTTTTAGAGAAAAGACGTGTTCACTGCATTTTAGGCAGTGTTCTCAAAAAATCATATTTGTTCAGTCTTATGATAATTATTTTGTCAAGTTGTTCAGCACTGAACATGCTAAGATATATAGAAACTTAATGCTCCATACCAGCACGCCACCAAATCTTTTCTTTTATAGTCTCTCACATAAAGTTGATGTTCAGTTGATGAATTGCATTTGATAAGCAGCACTTGGAAGCAGGTAAGTCATACTTTTCACAATCTGTTTCTACATTTCCACACTTACAGTAGAATGAATCAATTTATTTGAACAATTTCTGTCTTTGATGGAAGAAACTTTTCCAAATAAAAATTGACATGATTGTGGTTGTGGTTCCAACTTGATTTGGGGACTCAGTAAGCATTGTCTTGATTTTGTTATGATATTTATTACAACTGTCATGTCTGATTTGGTAGACCTAGATGTTCAGTATCTAAATTACTGTCCTATTTATAGAAAAATAAATTAATAAGTAAGATACGTTTCAGTCATCAGGCATAGTTTCCAGGGTCAAAACTGCTCATATCAAGGTTTCAACGCAAATGCAGAAATCATTTTCACACTATTAGCCTATACTCTTAGAGTTATTTATCGGCCCGAGCCAATCAAGGCAGTGTGCTTGGTGAAACTGTTACTATACTATCATAATATAAAAGGATTATTATACTATATACAGAGGAATATATTTAACTGAGGAGGGGAAAGACAAACCTGACTATATTCATTGTTTAGGTTATCTGTTTAATAGTTTTTCCAGTTATATTTCTGAACTCTGGTTAAGTGTGAGCTCCAGCTCTTGTAACTAGAAGCCAAAGACAGCAGGAAAACAAACAAACAAAACAACAACAACAAAAAAAGCAACCCTGGTATCAAGTTGCATCGGTAACTCTTATCTCGTCATCTCCAGGCAAGGATATGCACGTACTGCTTGTCCATCCTAGTTGAAAAAAAAATCAGAGCTTGATAGACTGCTGTGCCAAAGTCAGAACTCATAAAACAACGCTGCAAGACATCACATTAAAGCTCCACAGATATGTTAACATGTTCAAAAAGATCCAGCCTTCAGCTCACTTGGTTCTAGGCTCTAGGACACCCATAAATTTCACTGCAAAAAGTAATTTCTAAGAAAATAAAAATGCCTTGTATTAAAAAAAATAGAAAGCTGTTTTAGACTATTTTGCTAGTTTTAAGAATTCTAGTCAGGCAAATTTTTCTTACCCTACTGGCAGATACATTTTTGCTTAAAATATAACACTCTCGACTAAATTTAGGAATATTAGGCTTATTTCTAGAGGGCTGTTTTTGCAGCGTAATCATGGGAATCCAGAAGGAACACTTGATTATGAAGCTGATGGAAAGGTCAGGCATTTTATCATCCAAATACCTGTTCGTTAGACCAATGCCAGTGGAAACGGTGACAAATGAACCCTTCTCTCTTTAATGGACTTGGCATTCTGGTACTGTGAATACGCACTCCAATATGACTTGGAGTCTACAACCCCCCCAGTCATTCCCCGGAGAGAGCTGGAACACTTGCAAGCTCTTCAGCCAAGTTGTGGCAATTAGATAGCACCTGCTTAGAAGACGCGGTAAGCAGTAGATGAGGATGTGGGAGGTAATGAATGAGAAAGCAGTCATTATGCAATTGTGTGACTTTATAAATGAGGCTTTATGGAAAGAGAGGAAGCAGAGGAAGATTTCATGTAATGTATTTCAGGCTGTTATGTGTACCTTTTTTGTTTTTATTATGAATCACTGTCCATCTTGGTATAAATCTAAGAATATTACTGCATTTGCCTAGGCTGGCCTGTCAATAAAAAAATGCTTATTTTCAGACCAGATTCTGTGTCTGACAATAAGCATCTCTAATGCTTTCTAAAATTACAAAACCACACTTTCTAATTTTAATTCTGGCAACAAGCTGCTCATACAGGGAGAACATTATTAATGAGGAAATGGCGATGGAGTTCTCTCTGCACTTTTCCAAATTCTGGCACTGTTTTCCTGACAGCTCTCTTTGATCTTTGCCCAAGCCCTGAACATAAGCATTTGCCCCGAGTGGCACCAATTACTGCACCACTCAACAAAAATGACAAATGTATGAATGCTGCAATACCACAGCCCACAACTTTGCTATGATAGACTTATAGACACATACACACCCATTAGAGCATGAAGATCCCTTCTCTCTCTTTTAAAACTTGTGGAAGAAGGCAATAGAAAAAAAATGTATGCAAGGAGTGTGACTGGTGCGCGTGCACACATTTTTAGGAGACAAAGTAAGAGACAGCAGGGAAGGAAAGGAGAGGCAGGATGAGCAACTGTTAGATAGCTTGTCAGGAAGCAGGCAGCCATGTCCGTAGCAGCAGGGTCGTATGCTGAACACTAATTACATTGATGAATGCCATGGGCTGCGTGTCCTGCTACCAACGATTTACAGCCTCTGTGACCCTCACGACCACCATACGTGAAGGACAAAGCATGCAGGCTGCAGAGAAAACGAGAGTGCAGGAAGGCAGCAACGCTCTCTCAAAAGACCAAAAAAAAGAAAAGAAACATTTGATGGTTGTTGACATTACTCGCCTGTATTATCACCATTTCTTAGCGCCCACAAAAGCTAATTGAATCCACACCTCCCCCCTGTGCTGAATCCTCTTCACTGCCAGAAAGACTCCTCCATAACATTTTTCTTTTCTTTTTTGTAACACAAAAAATAAACTTTTCACACGTGGCTCATTCAAACGCACACATCCACAAACACAAAAGAAGATGAATATATTTACACAACCTCATTTCCATTGTAACTCGCACTGACAAAACCACATGATACATATTGTGTTAGTCTGTGCATTGAAAAAATGGGGAAGGTCCTCAATGGGGAGAAATCCAAGCTTTTTGCTCAAATCACATCAAATGTCTGAGACTGAAAAAACTATGGATGTGCATGTGATCACATGTGTATGGGTCAAACTGAATTATGCTAGGAATAAGGATGGTAAGTGAAGAAATATTACTCATATTCGTATGGGCATGCTCACAAGTCCCTTTCTGCTCATGGTTGCTTTTTCGATGACAAAGTGAGAACAGGGCTGTCCTGTGATTGATTCCCACTCTATTCCCCACTGTATGCATCATCAAAGGGAGACATGTTTACTTTGAATACAATTAAGAGGGCTCAGCTTTGGCAGTACTGTAATCAAGCAGACCAGCGGAGAAGAAATGAGGATGTCAGCACCGTCTGCTGCATCTGCAATTTCATCTATTGCCCTTTCCCCATGATGTCAGGTTTTTTTCGACGATGTGAGGGATGACAAGTTTAACTTACCACATCTGCTTAATGCAAAACGTCAAGTAAATACAAGATTTAAAGTAAGGAACTCTATTATTTGCGTTCTACTTCCACATATATACAAATTAGTATATGGTTATTTTCAAACATTCAGTTTCTTTTAAAAAGGAGTAATTTACAGCACAATAATGAACACTTTTCATTTTTGTAAAAACAAGTTAAATTTAATTACTCAGAGTTGGATAATCACTGTTTATCAGCTAATAATTATTGCATCCATAGATGAACCCTGATGTATCTCAGTGTCAAACAACCTCACATTACAAAACAACCACATGCATCCGGACTGGAATCTTTCTGCCGGTTGAATAGTGTTGTTCAAATGAAGAGATGAGTCAGACTTTGATTTGGCAGTTGAGGCACATTTATTCTTCCAGTAACTGTTAAAAAATATAGACTTAAAAATTATTTCAGTACAGCAACTTCATGAGACTGAGCTTCTAATACATGCATCAAAGAAAGGGAAAAAACAAACCAAGCTCTAGTAGGACATGAATTAAAACATAACAAAATGAAATGTGCTGGATTGTGATCATATACTTCCTTATCAACAAAAATTCAACCAGTAAATGAACAAGAAGAACTGTTACCAACAGATGCTTTTTCTCTCTTTTTTCTTACTGAAGAAGTATCAAATTCTTGTCTGCTGTACCAAGCACTGAAATTATTGCTCCTGGGGACAGTCTTCGAAAAGTGCTACATTGGGCTGCAATGGTGTTAAACTGTATTACAGGCTGTGAGGAACCACAGTTTATGTAAGGCATTACTGTCTGGGAGAAAAATTGTTTATTATTTTTGAATAGACCATAACCGCACTGAATGTGAGCTGCTAACTGCTGTGGAGATGGGTAAAATGGATCTGTCCTGTTTTTCTGTTTTTTATTTTCATTACCATTCACATAGTTTTGGAGATTCTAGATGAGACACTTTAGTTAGTAAACTGGAGTGTCTAAAATTAAAAACAATTTAAAGCATAACTTATCCAAAGTCATGTGATACGTGACTGTTGATTAAACACTTTCCCAGTGGAGACAAAAGTCAGATGTTAGTGGGTTTATTGTCTAGGGGTAAAAGGGCTTTTACAATCTGAACATCCAACAAAGACCAATGTCATGAATTCGTTGACCAGTTTGAGGCTCTACACACTGTTCTGTATTCTGCTGTTGTGCTTTACTTAGAAATCCCATAACCAAGAGGGGGGAAAAAATTCCCATATGACTTAATTTAGATGAGAAAATTAATCACCTTAAATTGCAATTCTGTATGGGCTATGAATAAAATTGCTTTGCCTCGAGCAGCAGAGGCTGCAATGTTCGATTTGCATCCCAGTATCACAAAAGACTTTATAAGGAACAAACAAACAGAATCAGCAGAGTGAGGTTAAAATGTTTATAAGAATGCTGGAATAAAGCATAGTAAAATAACATAATAAAATTATGATAGTATTATCCTGACAATCAACAGTGTGCTTGACGCTTAATCAAAAATCAAGCTGATGTTTCTCCCACATGAAATAGGTTCTCAAGACTTTAAAAAAATGGGGATGTCAGATAATGACTATAAGCGCGTATACAATAGCACTGGAATTACACAAAATCTAAATATCGCAAAGACAAACCTGTAATAGAAACACCTAGAATAAAAAAAACTGAAAAATGTTCATAAGCTTTCATGAGGTGATTTTCAAGTTATGTTGATGGCCCAGTTTAGTCCAAAAGTCTAATGGAAGGTAATGGAAGATTTTGCATTTGAACATCTCTGGCATCACTCGGTGTGACATAGTCAGTCAAGCCAAAACCATCAAAATCTAGTTCCCAGCTGTTTTTTGTCTCATTAATATGATATAGTTCACTATAACACAGCTTAATCTATGCATTATTGCATTACATAAGGGCTATCTTTAAATCGTCATCTGAATGATCATCTGCTTGTTGTTTTGTAACAGCGAATGCCACCATTGCAATAATCAATTCAAAAATTAAAAGACGTTTCTGTGAGATCATCACCTTTATTTTAAAGAGAATTTTTGCAGGATGAGATTTTAGGAGAGTTATGATCATAAAATGAAAACAACATTCAATGGAAACACTGGTCTTCCACAGTGAGAGCTTAACACAATTTCAGGATTGTAGCTTTTGTTTAATGAAAAAAGTATAAATTAAATCCACCTTATGCATTAGTCTTATTGACGTGAATCAGGACAATATCAATTCACATTATTTAGGGAGACCACAGATTTTATTTTTTTTTTGAAGATCTTAGGATCCACAGGATCTTATTAGGCCATATTAACAGAGGTCACATTGCAAGTCAGAATTCACTTAATTAAGCATACATGCATAAACATAGTTTAAGAAGCAGCACCCTGCCAGCCATCATGCATATTGGCAAAAATAAAAAAAATAATAATAATAATGAAAAAAAAGGTCAAATGTTGGCAGGAGACAAAATACTGTTTTGCAAAACTCCTCTACATCTGCTGCACAAACAGCCATCCAACAAAATATTTTTCCCTGTAACAACCAAAAGCAGCAGGCAAAAAGAACTGATTCAGAGTCAGTATAGTCTCATTGCCAAGGATAATCCTGTAGCGGCAAGTGAGGACGTATCCTCATTCACTGACCAAGCAAGAAATTAAGTTAACGCTTCAAAATCATCCCTAAGATTATGTCTTTCCATGGACTTCTCCCCAGCTGTTCCTCGACTTGTGGTCAGAATCATAATGATTAATGAGACAGCTGCTCCACTTTGGCAAAGAGTGAGACACATAAAATAACAGAAATTAATGCGCTTAATTAATACCGCAAATAGCTACAGCTAAATCATGTCCCATAAATCTCGACATAATGCTCGAGACAACCAATATTGATTGTTTATGGTTTCAAAGGCGGACGAAGGAGATGTTTTCAGTCTACTAATCCACGCCTTTACCACATAGTTTGAGTGGGTAAGTGTGTGTAAACACTTTGCACAGTTAGCTGATCACATTATTACTTAAATGGACAGAAGGAAATCTGCTCAGTGATGTGTTGGCAACACTTTGCATATTAATGTGGCTTGTGGCTGTGCTATGCAATTTCTGAGAACCAGTTTATGGCATCCAGCACTGCAAGTCGAAAAAAAAAAGAGATACAAAAAAGAGATAAAACATTTTGGAGCTTCTAAGTGGTGAAAGGTAAAATCATAACTGTATAATGTAATGTTTCTTTTGGAACTACAGAATAAATGATGACATCACCAATTCTCCTGGGGCCATACACATTAAGGGCTCACAAGTTTAACCCCAACCTTGTATTTGTCATGTAGTTAAAATATGTGGTCTTGTTTTTTGTTATTTAATGTTTACATGTATGTCATAGTATTGAGCTCTGTCTCCTGATTCTCTTCACACTATGTTTGGCTCATCTTCATCTCCTGTTTTCTTCTTTCCAGGCAACACACAAGTTTAGTGAGGAGAGGGCTGTTGCCAAGCAACACCACAGAGCATATGATTAAAACTTTTCCAATCTATCACCTGAGATTTTTATATGGCTTCTTTCTTCTGATGCTCTGAGCAGCTTGGACGGAGACAGCATCTACCACACATGCCAAATGAATCTTTAAAATCAAACATTTGGTTTCTGAGCAGTTGGGCTATCACTGCCATCAACCAACTCGACACCAAGCTGCCACTGTTTTGTACCACAGGAGAAACTTGTGGCCAACTAATTGGATTCATTTTGAGATTTTGGAACAAATTCGGTTCCCACTGCTGAAGATCTGAACTTCAAACGATGCTGTCATTTTGTCAGTCTGGGCTTTCGTCCATTGTTCCTCGACTCCAGATTAAAGCAATGCTTATTAAGGGTGCAAGACAAGATAAAAGGACGTACAAAAAATCCATTCATGTCTGCTTTGTTAAATGACAAGAGCCACACAAATGGAAAAGTTGCAACAGCATTTCATCATTATGGTTCTGATGTGGGTCTATGTGTGAGAGATGCTCCCATGCCCTGCTTGAATATTGAAAATAGAGGAACAGTGTAGTGTCAGCGATGTGTTTGTGAGCGATTTGAATTTTTAAATTTATTTATTACAGTATATGTGGGGTCCATGTGATGGGGAGGGAATAGTGGTGATACTTGTGGGGTCTCAACTTAACACATACCCCATAGGCAACACACAGGGACATAATTTAAATATTTATCCCTTGATGGTAGAAAAAAAGAGAGATGGGTGCATGCATCCCTATGCAACAAGCATGAGCTCCACATACATTGTGTTCTTGAGATCCACATTTCATATTAATGGTTCCCTCCGCATGTTGGCATCTCAGGAGGTAGAAAATGTAATGCACAGGCAAGAGGAATGATGAGATGAAAACTCAGATGAGATCTTAGAAGAAAAGGAAATATATATATATATATATATATATATATATATATATATATATACACACAAAA
>JAOWBL010004069.1:0-11536 GCA_028564865.1 Zenarchopterus dispar | reverse complement strand
ATCCATCCATCCATCCATCCATCCATCCATCCATCCATCCATCCATCCATCCATCCATCCATCCATCCATCCACCATGAAATTCTGCTGCCTCCTCTGTAAAAACCCAACTCTTGCAAACAGAAAAACAAGTTGTGAAAAAAGTGGTTTATTTGGATCAGTGCATTCTGGGAAATATATATTTTTGTTCTTAAAAATAAATAAATAGACAACTATCTCTGAAATATTCACTATGATTAAAGCATTTGTGTTGCATTGGACCTGGAGGAGCAACTGCTCAGATCAACATCTGTGTCACTGCCTCGCTTTTATAAAGCCGCTTTCTATTCTACAGTTTGGATTGTAGGCAAAGTTTAATTTGTCAAATGTCCCCCCATAAAGTGTTATTTAAACATGGCGTGCATGCACATGTGCTCTTTCTGCAAGGTTTATTTGCACAAAGGAAAACACACAATCCAGAGTAAATATAGAAAAAAAAGTGCATTATGTGAGTAAAACCAAAAGAAAACCCATGCTCCAGGTACAGATCAGTCTCAGTGTACCCGGACAAACTCTGGTTGTGCTTCAGTAAAGATGGGAGACTGTAGAAGCCTCCAAGCTACTGTGGTTCATCAGCAGAACCATCAAGACATCTCTGACTTGTAACCATCTTTGTGAAAGGCTGAATCATTCTGCAGAGGCCAGAAAAGAGCCAACTGCAGCTAATAAGTGCATGATATTAGTATTATTAGACTAACTTTCCGATACAGCAGAGTAGGTAGATTCACAAATGCCAATTTAACCTTTATTGTGCAAAAAAGAAAAAAAAAAGGAAAAAAAGACTCATATTACCCTTGACCAGGTTGACGTCTCTGGACTCAGAGACATCTGGGATGGATCATCACACAACAGAAACATGTGGTGTGGTCAAATGGATCCATATTCCAGATTGTGTAAGAAATGGGTACTATTTTTCTGGATCAAGGATGAAAAAAAAAAAATCATCCAAATGTTGCTAGGAACTAATCCAAAAGCATCATGGTGTGAGATCGTATCAAAGTTCAGTTAGACGTCTGTGACGGCAGCACTGATGCAGAAAAGCACACTGAGATTTTAGAACAACACTTGCTGCCTTTAGGACCACGTCTTTTCTAGAGATGCTTAAGACCATTTAAAAACTATGTTGTGCATGCATTAACAGATTTAGAAAGAAGATGGTACAGAAGGCTGCAGGACTGGTGTATGTGTGGCCCTGACCCGTTTCTAATTGAGAATGTGTGAAGAACTTTTTAAAAATGAAACAACAACAACATTCATGACCCCGTACTCCAGCACATCTTGACGTGCTTACAGGAAGAAAGAGAAAAATAAGCACTGAAAAGCTTCAGTATTTGGTGTCCTGAATGCCGGACACGTCAAGTCTTTTGTGAAAGAATGGCAACATTATAAAAAGAATACAACTGTACTGTACTTTTTTTGCATGAAATAAAATAATTTAAAAAAGATTAGTGTTGACAAGTGAAATCAATTTGACAAGAGAAAACATAAAATATCTTGGTTACTCTTTTTCTTCCTTCTGAATAGGCATTGTTGATGCTGTTTTGTGGTAAACTAAAATCCAGCCTCTCATATCTCTTCAAACAATTATGTCAACGTTCTTGGTCAAAAGAACATCGTTATCTTCAGTCCTCAAATGAAAGATCTTTGCTTCGGGAGGCACGGAAGATTCCACAATTACATTCAGAAATGCACCTCACGTTGTTGGGTCGTAGATTTACCACGACCATCCACCTTCAAGGGTTGCACTGCAACTCAGATTAAACATCCGAACTATGACATCAACACCACTGGAAAAGTTCAAATCGCAAATGTGGACTCAAACTTTACAAACAAGAAAGGAAATCCTAAGCGAGCCTTGCCGAGGTCTGACCTATGACAGAATGACACCTGCATGAAATCAGAGAGCCATGCTGACAGCATCATTACAAACAGAGCACAGCCGGCTCTAAATATAGGCCTGCAGCACACACTCGCGCTCCACCAACGGCGCTGTGCAAATCAGGAATGTTTGTTTGAAATAAATAAACTCACCCACATTTGAGGGGAGCAACTCACAATCACAAGCATTTCCTGTGTATAGGATTCTTTTGGCGAGACGTGTAAATAAAACATGATGAAAAGCTGAGAGGGGAAAGATGGCGAAGGAGACTCGATCTTCAGCCTCTCTGGAATCAGGCTGCATTTCAACAATAGCCTCTGTGACTGGCTCCTCTGGCTCTTCACCTTGTCGTAGTGTCCAAAATCTCCCAAAAGCAAAGCCAGTGAATAAATGTTGGTTATCTGATGGCCTCTGTGAGTGTTTGAACAGTAAGAGATCCTCCTGAGAGTGCAGCTCAGACAAAAAGGAAATCCTCTCAGTCTTATTTGTTGTAGGAGAAAATAAACCATGCTGATGGCTGATGGTCGCCGATCTTTAACATGCACCGTTAGCGTTAGCGGCTGTGTTTCAGGGCCTTTCCTCGGAGCTGCACCCCTCTGGATGAAGGCAGACACACTCCTGCCTCGTCAGAGAGACATCTGTTTCCCCTGCGTGCGGTTTATCATAATCTTTGCTTGTTTTAAGTTTCTTCAGCTGCCATTAGTACTGAAATCACGAAACAATGGGCCCCTGGACTGGACGTGCTGAAGGCCCCCCACCCCAACCTCCTCCTGAGAAGAAGACCGAGTGAGACGCAAAAGCACCACAAACCACACAGCTGGGCCATGTAAGCTACAGATGTTTCACATCATTCTGCATCTCCGTGTTTTTGTTTGGTGTTTCATTGTGATTGTTTTGCATTTCTACACAATCATTTTAGTCATTTTTAGAAGATTTGTGATGATTCTGTCTCTTTGTGGTCAGTTTGTATCCTTTTCTCTTTAATTTCGCTCCCCGTGTGGTTGTTTTGTCTTTAGTTCTGTTTAGAAAATTAATACACACCCTCTTCATTTTTGGTAACTAAATTCTTTTTGAAATGGTTTCTTATGTTGCTGAGCGGGATGTTTGTGGGTTGTAACCTTTTAGACGAAGTTACAGACAGCAGCCAATTACAAAACATCCATGATGAGGTAACACAGACTTTCACACAAAATCTGCATTTGCAGAAGCTTCCCACTGGCTTGTAAAGAGTTGTGGATGAACTGTTTTGTGGTTCAAGATTTAACCACCATGAAACATCTGGTAAATTACGTTGTCTCTGATTTTCCAATTTGCCCCGTGACAGACTGCATGCTGTCTCAACTCCTGGACGTCAAAAGACTTTGAACGTTAACCTTCAGTTAAGACACAACAACAAAGCAGAAGCAGCAAGATGCCAATGAATCTTCATACAGCTTGTTTCACTCTTTTCTTTGGTCTTTCATTTTTAAATAAACAACTACTGTTTACTTTGTGATTTTACAGCATTTCCTGTGTATCTTACCGCCCATTTGGAGACTAGAGAGGGTCGTTGGGTGACTAGATGAATGTCAGATTGTGTTGTGTGTGATCCCCTGTCTGATTGTTAATGTTTTGTGAGCACCATGATGACTCCAAAACTCGTCATGATAAGACACCAAGTTGTGAAGCCCAAAAGGAAAGGCAATTTATAAATGTTGGAATTCCTGTTCTTGCTGTGGGCAGGAAGGATCTCCTGTAGATGTTTGTGTTGCAGTGGATCTGAACCGCTTCAGTGTGGTGAAGAGGATCCTCAGGGTTGTCCATCATGGTTTCATTTTTTATGAAGCACCCTTTTTTGCACAATCAGCTCTAGCGGCTCCAGAGCAGAGCCAGCCTTCTTCATCAATGCGTTCAGTTTTTGTTTTTCAAAGCCATTGGCTCTGACGCCGCTCCCCAAACAGATGACTGCAGATTAGTTTGAACTCTCCATGAAAGACTGATAGAAGATACACAACATGTTTGCTGTAGGACCTGAGCTTCTTCAAGAAGTGCAGTCTGCTCTGTCCCTTCTTGTTGCCATCAACGCTGTTTCGTCTCCAGTCAATTTATTTGTGGTCCTACTCAAATCCACAATCATCTCCTTTGTCTAGTTCACATTTTAGATGAGATGATTATTCCAAACCTTTCCATAAAGTGGTCCACCACTTCTCTGTACTCTCTTGCCCACCACTGATATACCCCAGAACTGCCGAGTAATCCGAGTATTTTACTACAGATGACAGGACTCCGACTTGTACTGGAAGTCTGAGGTGTACAACATGAAGAGGAATGGTGAGAGTTCAGTCCCCTGGGGTTCTCCTGTGCTGCTGACCACCTGGTCAGACACACAACCATTACTCTCACAAGCTGTAGTGTATTTGTCATTAATCCTGGTGGCTGTGGGAGGGATCCACCTGTGTCTTCTGGACTTTTTTTTCACATTAAAGCAGACTGAATTGGTCCATTACAGTTTAAGACCTGGTAAGATTAGATGATTTATCAAACTACTAATCCTTAACTAATCCAACTTAATCTGAAATACTACCACTCCATACCATTTAGTGGTGATAATAGACCACTTTTGCTGTTTGCCAACTGCCAATAAATGAAACAAAAGAATAAGACAACAAAGAACAAGAAAAGCAAACTAGAAGATTTCTGTTTGCTTTAAAGGGGCCGAGGGTCCTGCTAGTGGAAACAAGGTTTTAGAGAGGTCGAGTCTCCTAGAAGTAAAAATGGCTCAGCAGGGTGTGGAAGACTGCATCTGCCCATTTTGAATTTATTTCAGGTGAATGTTCTTCACCGTAAAATTGCAAAGACTTTGAATATCTCAACATCTACAGCAGATAATACCATGAAAACATCCAGAGAATCTGGACAAATGTGAACAAGAAACAAAGCTGAAAAATATCACTGGGAACCCGTTATCATCAGGTGGTATTACATTAAAAACAGACATAAATCTGCAATGGAAATCACTGCATGGGCTCAGGAATTACTGTCCAAAACACACGTTGCTATGCCATCTACAAATGCTGATTAAAACTCTTGCCACGCAAATAAGAACCCATTTGTGAACATGACCCAGAAACAATGCAATCTTCTCTGGATCACGACTCATTACAAATTGGACTCAGGCAAAGTGGAAAACTCTTCGTAGGTCAGACAAAGCAACATCTGAAATTCTTACTGGAAATCCTCGACCCTGCATCTTCCGTAGTAAAGAGGAGAGGAAGCATCTGGTTTATCATCAGTGCCTGCATCTCCGATTGGGTGGAGTTGCTTTGATACCTTGCACGTCTGGAAAGGAAACATGAATGCAGAAAGTTATATGCAGGTTTTAGAATATCATCTGTTTCCATCCAGGCAACGGCTTTTTCAGAGAAGACCTTGAAATATTCAGTAGGACAATGTTAAACTTTGTACTGGATCCATCACCATAGAAGAGTAGAAGAAGAGTCCAGGTGCTGATCCATCTGAAGTCTAGACTTTTCACCAAGTTGAAACAGTTAGCGCTTCATGAAATCTCAAATATAAAAAGAAAACAAAGGAAACAGGAGCTCTGACAGCAAATTTGGTTTAATGAGTCAATTCTAGCATCTGATTTTGCTGATCTTATACACTGCAGGTGAAGGTCAATGTTGGTGAGAACACCTGGAGATCATGGAGTTTCCTAGGAAAAACGAAGCCATTGCTGAGATTTTAAAACAAAAGTTTCACAGTAAAGCTTTCACTGTTTTGCCTTGTTTTATTTTATTTTATTTTTGAAGATTTAATTTCAGCTTCACCTTCCTCCACAAATCTTCTTGTGTTGGGCTGGAAATCTGCACATTGATCTTCAGGTATGAAGAGTCCATGAGGTGCTTCATGATGTGTGGTTGGAACTTCTTGGAGATGAGCAGAGATGAATCTTTTTTAAGTGATTCCAAACGTTGCCGTGATTACTGAGCAGCTAGGTCGGCAACGGCTGTTACTCTGGGAAGCATCATCATTTCTATTTCACCTCTAAAACTCTAAAGCGCTAAATTCCACAGTCTACAGAGTTTTAATCTGAGTGTTTATTATATTTTTTCACTCTCTACATAAACCGCCCGCACTTGTCCAAATACACACTCTGCACCGAGGGGGAAGGCCTTGCTGTGATGAAGACTGATGAGCTTGGTTCAGGCTACATTTGCTACTAATCAAACAAGGTTTCTTGAAGGTCCATGCATCCTGATGTCCTCCAGAACAGGACTGGTGCTGTTTACAACACAAACAGACATATGAAGAGACGTAGACTTCATCAACAGGAGCAACAGGTCTGAAGTAAACAAAGAGGGTCACTGCAATGTGATGAACATTTCCAGCTCTTATGGTGCCCCACATCCCAATGAGCATGCTCACTTCTGACTGGAAAGCACTGGGAAGCCTGCAAAAGGGCAGCACCCACCACTTATGGACTGAAGTTTGAACATTTGCTTCACTCCGATTCATCTTGCAGCAGGTCCTCTGTAATGTTTCTGAGTCTTACTCTGTATGTTATTAGTTCCTTCCTGCAGCACATAATGTGTTGTTTGATTGACAAACAAAGTTTCTGATTTCTATTAAAATGTAACCAGAGGGGTCATGTTATGGCACAGTGAAGATAAAACCAGCACCATTGTAATAAACACCAAAATAAATTTTATTAGGTTGCTTACAGAACAGAAGGGAAATAAAATCCCGCCCCCATCGAAAAGTCCAAATGGGAAAAATGAACTAGGCCGAGTGGACGTGAGCAGGTCAGGAAAAAAAAAAAAAACAATGATTATGTGTCAAATAAGAGGGAGGTGATGACTAATGTTCAACAGGCTTGTGGTGCGAACAGCAGAAAGAGTCAAATCAGCAGAACTCAAAACAGGTGTGCAACAGGTAAACAGAAAGCAACAGAAACGCACAATGGAAGAAATGCTTTTGAAGTCAGGAGAACAGAATATTACAAAAACCAGGATGCAAAAGCACAACCAGAACTAGATGTTGACAAGAGGTAGAGGCTTGTCCACCTTGTAAAGTCATTAACTTTTCAAGTCAAACCAGATTTGCTTTAAGATCCTGGACATTTTTATGCTGACTGAGGTACTTTTTTTGCATGAACTCATCAACGTGGTCTTGCTTGCACAACTGCAAATATTAGCCCATGTGTAATCATTATAGCATATATATAGTACGTATATAGTTTTGAGTTAGGATGGAATATATGTTTTCAGTCAAATGGTAAGTAGTGTAAATACTCTGGGCAATTAAGGCATGTTAAAATAAATGGGTATTTTAAATCTCTGAGAAGATGCAAAAATGTAATTCCAGATAAGTGATAGTGAGGATAATTTCCCTGCAGATCAACCAAGGTAGTTTATACCTTGAGAGCGCTCTCTGTTTGCTTTTACCGTGTTATATGTCTATACGAGTCGACCGCTGATGTTGCAGAAACTATTGACGACAGATGTGAAATGAGGAGAGTTCATGGTGCTTGCTTCCACAGACCTGGACAAGTACTTAGCTATTAATGACAAAATAGGCAAGCGTAATCAACTTGTATGGAGTTATGACAAGGTGATGCCGAATGGAAGGAGATGCCCGTGGGACTGTGGGAGGAAACCGGAGAACCTGGAGAAAACCCAAGCAAGCACAGGGAGAGCGTGCGAGGTCCGCACAGAAAGACCACAGCTGAGGTTCAAACCAGGAAATTTGTGAGTCAACAGTGCTTCTCTTGGGACAAGTCAAACTGTGCACACCTGGAACCACTACAGCAGATCAAACTAACAGTGTTCAAACTGTTGAGCTACGATGATGGTGTGTCAGTTTTAGGAGACCGTCATATTTTGGTTAATTTTGAAGTGCTTTTGGAAGTTCGTCAGAAGTCACATAATTTAAAGCATCCCACCCATGTTTGACCCTCACCAGTTTGCATAGAGAGACAACAGGTTGGCGCAGGATACTACAGGAATACCATCGATGCCACAGGAATGACATAGGGATACCATACCCACAGCCCTCCACACAACTCCGAGCCATATGAAGCAGAAAGGGTTACGCAGAGCTTCTTCTTCAGCTTTGTGTCCAATACAATCATCCTGAACAGACTAGAAACTAAACCAAATGACTTTAGCCTCCCACAATCCATTGAACTTTCTAAAAAATATGTTCAAAGAAAGCCAAAGTAGGCATCCACCTTTCCTCAGCCTCAACACCAGCTCCCCAGAGGGATGTGTGCTGGTCCTGTACTATAGACTCTCTACAAACATGACTGCACCTCCACCCACCTCCATGATAAAGTTTGAGGGAGACACAACAACGGTCTGGCTCCTCAGAGGAGGTGATGCAATCACATGCAGGGACGAGGCCAGTAGCAACCTGGTCCTCAACACTGCAACAACCAAAGACATCATGGACTTCATACATATCAGTTCAACGTTAACTTTTTGTCATTGTACAGAAAACATACCTGTGGTCAACTCTTGCAACCAGCTCAAACACATACAGCATCTCAGCAGAGCTGAATCAGAGACTTAAGAAAGTAATGCTGGAGGACAAAATGAGACAGCGACTGAGTAAGAGATCAGACAGGAGTAAAACCTCGGTCACAAAGGTTCACATGAACTGTGGGTTCGTGCATATCTCCCAGTTTGGCGGGGGCATCGTTTCCTACAGCCTTTGTAGCAAGGTGGTACAGCTGCTGTTACATTCACAAGAGCAACCTGACATGATAAGTGGCGGCTGTCCAATATCTCCAAACATCTGTGTCTCGATAGTTTCATCTGCTGGAATATTTGTGGAGATGTTTGTAATTTTCTAGATGGCAATCATGGTGAGAAGACCACAGCTGCATCTCCTGCAGATGCAGGAAGAAGAAGATGTAGTGGTTGTAGCTGCTACATAATACCACTTTATGCATCTCTGTTCGAAAGCCATTCCTGGGAACGTTGTAAGGGCCCCCTAGAACAGATTAATGTGCTCTTGTTCCATATGTACACTAACATAGTGTGTTGTTTTCTTAGATTGTTCCTAAGATATTCATCTATCTGCTCTCTGACACGGCTTTTCGTGGCGCTTCTATAGAAACTTTTGGACATCACCATCAACCTGGCCATGAACTTAGGTACGGGCTACAAATGCTGGAGTCTTATCAAGCTGCCTCAAAGAGGCCACAGCAAATGGTCCAAAAATCGTTTGTAGAGTGTTTGCAGTTGTTGGTATGGGTCATTGTGACTGAGATTTTAATCTACGCGCCATGAAAGACTCCACACCTGTAGTGGGACTCGCTGAACTAAAAATGGCAAAGTTCCTTTTGCTTTTGCTGTTTCAGGATTAACTTGGCCAGCCATCCTAATTCTGTTCCTCTTTGATTCAAACAATTATTCTGGTTCCTCTAGATTCGACTTTGATTTCCAGGGTGGTACGAATGGACTCATCTCAGTTTTTATTTTCTTTTAACTAGTGGTACATTATGTACCAGTGGAGATGACTCTGAATGGGTAGGATACCAGAACCAGAACGTGCAGCAGCACACTTAGCTCATATTTCTAATTTGCATTTTTTGATGAAGGTTTAGACAGAAACATGCAGTTTTCAAAAATTAAATGTGTATCAAAACTGCATTGTCAATACATCACTATCAGTTGAAAAAGAAAACGAACTAAAGTAGAAACAATCAGTTTAAATGCCTATATTTTTATTCATCTGTCTCTGAGTAAATGACATTTCATAACTTTATTCATTTTTAGAAATTTTACTTTGATTCAGTGTGTTTTTGATAATGGATAGCTGGAATAAGCGCTGAGAGCAAAGACAATGACTTCCTTAGCTTTATTTTATTTATTTTATGTAATATAAGTCCAGAGATATGGCTGACTCAGACCAAGAACAGCCTTGTAAATAAGTGGTTTGAAAATGCTGAGGTTGTTTGTAATTCATAAATGATCATGTTCTACAGCTGTTGTTTTGTTGTTGTTGTTGTTTTTTATTTGTATTTTTGTCTTTTTGTTTTAGTTCTTGATTTTTAAAAAAATTTTATGTATAATTGTTATGTCCTGTTTTATTTTGAAACTGTATCTTCCTCCGGTGTGTTTGTGCAGCTCTGCTTCCCTCCCTCATTTCCCAACAGGTGTCACTAAATGCAACACACCTGCGTCATACTCCTCATCACTTCAGCCAGGTTTCATTTATTCGCTGCTGTATCCTCATCTTTGATTTCTGTTGTGTGTGAGATTATTTTACCAAGTTTAATTTTTGTTCCTTTCACGTGTTTGAGATTTCTCTTTGAAACTGTCCTCATCTGCCATGACTTTAGATTTGCTGGTAAAACAGTTATTTATGTTTGCCACCTGCCTGTCAGCCGAGTTTGATTAAAAGTTCATAAGCTGGACTATTTGTAGAAATGTTTGTATGTTTTTTGGTTATTTGTTATTTGTTTTTGTTTTTTTTTTTCAAAGTGGAAACTTTTTTTTAAATGTATTTCTTTATACACACCATGCCATTTTGTGCTGAAGAAAAATGAAACCAGAGAGGGGAAAAAAAGTGCTTAGGCAATACCAGCTGCCTACATGACTCAGTAGTTTAGGAACAATAACTTGAAGTAGTTATTTCTTCTATGACTTTATCGGTCACTGACATCTTTCTTCAGTGGAGGAGTTTTGGCTCATTCTTGGCAACATCATTTCAGTGCTTTGAGGTTTTTTGGCATTTACTTCTTGCCAGCTTTCCTAAGTGTGCAGATCGAGTGGCTACGAAGCAACCACAAACCATAACTGCTCCACCACCATGCTTGACATGTACGACGTGTCTATGTTGAAATGCATTTTTTGGTTTTTCCAAAAATGACACTGGGCATTAAACCCACACAATTCCACTTTTGTCTCATCTGTCCAATGACCTTGATCCCTGCGGTTTGTTTAGATGAGACTTATAAACTTAGCTGCATTTCTGTCTTCTTCTTATTGTGCTTTCTTGGACTTTAAAATTGAACTTACTCATTGAGTCATATAGGATCTGAGATCTAAGATGTTTTTCTTTCCTTTTTTAAAAAAAATTGCTGTGAGTTTTGCATAAACCTGATCTTGGGGTATATGTTTACTCCTGGGAAGATTGGCAACTGTGTTGCTTTCCAGTTGTGAATAAATCTTTTATACTGCAGAATACTGAACTTTAAATTGTTCGGGAATTATTTAATAACATTCTCTCAATTGATACCCCTCACCGTCCACCCCTCCCTGACATTTTTTAAACACATAGATGAATCCTTCCCAAACCACTCCTATGACAGACGCCTTCACACCTGCTGGGGATCGATTCAGCAATTCATGGTATTGCCTACAAGATTTTTTTTTCTTTTTGGCTTTAGTTTTAAGTAAATTACATTAGTATATTACTTTGAATTCTTTACAGACGGAAATCCTGAATTACAAAAAAAAAAAAAGCCCAAATGCATCCTGCTGACGAAGGCATCATTCTCGAATTTATTGAGACAGAAAAAAATTTTCAGCTTTGCTTTTAATAACTCCAAATAAATGTGTGTGTGTGTGTGTGTGTGTGTGTGTGTGTGTGTGTGTGTGTGTGTGTGTGTGTGTATATATATATATATATA
>JAOWBL010004068.1:0-11539 GCA_028564865.1 Zenarchopterus dispar | reverse complement strand
TGTCATCACTGGTCGAATTGGGGAGGGGACCAGAGAAAACTACAGAGTCCGACATTGTTTTAGCAAATTCACACACCTACACAATATTAATTTTGGTGACCTCCGACTGACGCAACCAGGTGTCATTACTGCCAACGTGAATTATAACTTTACAATATTGACGCCTACCCTTAGTCAGCAGTTTCAAATTAGCATGAATGTCACTTGCTCTGGCCCCCGGGATGCATCAGACTATGGCTGCTGGTGCCGCTAACTTCACATTCCTCAGAATAGAGTCTCCGATCACCAGAGTTTGTTCCTCAGTGGGTGCGTCATTGACCGGGGAAAATTGATTGGAAGTGTGAAGGGGCTGGAGGTGTACCGAGGGCTTCTGCTTCTGGCTATGTTTCTTCCTCACAGTCACCCAGCCGGCCTGGTTTCCCAGCTGCTCGGGATCCGCTGGGGGACAGCTAACAGGGGCTAAGCTATCTTGGCCCACATCATCTACAGAGTCCTGGCTAGCTGCTGGGGGAGTTTCAAGGGTGTGGAGCCGTATCTCCAATTGTGTGAGCCAGGCCTCCAAGGCTAGAAACAAGCTACACTTATTGCATTTACCACTATTACTAAAGGAGGCCGAGGAGTAACTAAACATCTGACACACTGGGCAGGAGAGTGCCGGCGAAGCTAGAGGAGACCCACAAGCCATGACTGTGCAGCCAACAGATAAGCTAATGCTAAGAGTTAAGCATTAAGCAAATGCTACTGAAAGTGAGAGTGAGAGTGACCTAAGCTACACCAAGCTAGCATAAACAGGAGTGCCCAGAGAGTGAACACAATTCCTACAATTTGCAAGTGAATCAATAGAATACGTGCACAACCAGGGCAGTGAACACAAGTGAAGATATATTACCGAAATTAGAGAATTATGCAGGTTATCAAGCTAAACAAAATAACTAGCCAAACTAACCAGACACCACCAGTGTGAAAGACAATACAGGAAAGTAGCACCCACAATGCAATGCAACCACGTCTTTTTCCCCCTTTATAATAAAAACCTTCATGTAAAAACTGCATTTTGTGTTTATTTGTGTTATCTTTGTCTAATATTTAAATTTGTTTGATGATCTGAAACATTTAAGTGCAACAAACATGCAAAAAAATAAGAAATCAGGAAGGGGGAAAACACTTTTTCACACAACTGTATGTTATACAACAGTGTTCAGGGAACTGGTGGACTTCAGATCTCTGTTAGTTTGAATGCAAATAACTGTTGTTGAACTGGAAAAATATAATAGAAAATAAATAAATAAATAAATAAAAGAATTAAAGAACATTGTTTATCTCAAGATATTGACAGCATATGTTGAAGAAACTTCATTAAATATTTAAATGTAGCTAGAATGTGAACCAGGGTTGGGGCTAGGGATCCAGCAAAGACCACCTGGATGTGACAAATATCTGTGCTAGGAACTGGTTTATATTCTATTCTATCTATCTATCTATCCATCTCAGAAACACTTTAGAGGTACTTTTGACAGGAAGCAATATTTTATAGGAAGCATACATAAGATGGATTTATGACTTTATTGGTTGTTTACCGTGAAACAGTTGGATCATAAATTTGTTGTGCTATGACAACAAAAATGTATGCTATTCTATTCTGTCAAAAAGTAAATATTGATTATGAGAGATGTCAAAGAGTAAAACTTTTAACAAATTAAAATCTAGGCCTAACAAAATATAAATATTTATATTTAGGATTTTTTTACTTCAAAGTCTGGCAGACACACTTTTATGTCAAAAACCAATCCAGTGGTGCCTCCACATTTGATATTGAGCACGAATTGATGTGTCACATTTATTAAAGTCCTAGCTTTTGTTCAGCTATCATAACAAAGTAATTTTACAGTTGAGTAAAATGATTCAGTCCACACCAATAAGCCTCTCACCCTTCTTTGGCTTGCCACTGAGGCCCTATGACCTATGTTCAAGTGAGGAACCTTGTTCTCCATGATTTTAATTATCTACATGTGGACTGAACTGAGTTCCTCAACTGTTGACTGCTGTGGGGGAGTCTTGATTTGTATCAGTATCACAGTATGCTATCTGTATGCTATATTCAACAGTATCACACGGACCTCCTGGACAGTCTCTCTTGGCTTAGAGTCTTCCTGGTCTTTCTGTCAGTGTTCATTAGGTTCTTTCAAACAAAAGCATTTAAATAACCAATAGCCAGCGAAGACAGAGAACAGATTTCAAGTGTAAATGACCTAAAACGTTATCCATCAAGGCTCTTTTAAACTGATTGGTAGATGACATGATCAAACTTTAAGATGACAGCCAGAATAATAACATTTTATTGTAGAACTTTGTCAGTATTTGCAGTCAACTTAAATTTATTTAGAAAATTCTGGAAAACAAACTTGGAGTTTATCCATTTAATCAAATCAAACATCTAGAGAATTTTTTTTGTGTTGTCTGTCATACAGAAAGTCAGTGCAACTGCCACTTAATAATCAGTAATTGTTCATGTTGCTGAATAATTAACTGAAATGCAAACACACAATCCTTATTTACATGTCCTAAAACAACATCAGCACCTGATCCATAAAGCTGCAGCAAGAGTTGGGATGAGGTTTAGAAGGAGAGGTTGTAATTGTCCAAGCTTAGCTCCCCTTTATTGTCTTCCTGCTAAATCCAGGATTGAATTTAAAGTTAATCTTACGTGTAAAACCATTAAAGTCCTGGTTTGTTCTTACCTTAAAGTTATCCTTATTCCATATTATCCCAACAAAACACTTTGCTTTCAGGCTACAGATTTATTTGTGGTTCCAAGAGTTTCTAAAGTAGTATGGGCAGCAGAGCCTTCAGTTATTGGCCTCTTCTCTGGAGGAATCAGCTCCTAGTTAGTGTTTGGGGCACAAACCCTATCTACCTTTGTGATTAGGGTTTAAACCTTTGATTTTGATCAAGCTTCCAGTCAGGGATTCTCAGGTGTGAACCATCCCTTCATTTATGTTGATACATTCCCAGATTTCTGCACGAACTTCCATAATTGAGTCTCTTTGTGTTTGCTGGTCACTCTTTCCTCTCACCCCCAGACCTCCAGTTGTCTCAGCTGGAGGTCTGAGATGGCCATGCCCCCAAATCTGGTTTTCATTTAGCTTTATTGAGCACTGTTAATCCGTTTTCTTTTCTTCACTGTTGTCTCAGGTTGAAGGGTGTAATCTGTTAGGCTATTTTTATGAATTCGCATGACATAAACTTTAAATCTAGAATCTGTTGGACTGAACTGGACTTCAAACAAATTGGAATATAGTTGGACTGAAATGGATTAACTTTGGTTGGACTGCATCCAACTTGTCTTCTGTGTAAAGTTGTGAACTTGTGCTTTGAACAAAATTTGAACAGAAAAAAAAATTTATAGATGAAAAAAGTTTTCGTCAGAAACAAGTGAAACGTGATTCATGCCATCAAAAACAGACAAGATGAAGAACCCTTGAAACAAAGATGTAATCTAAATGGAGATTTCAGACAGGTTCATAAACACTTTTAAGACCACTTTTTTATGTCAGGATCGGTAAACATCCATCCATCCTAATCCTAAACCTTTCCCTCCATCCATTATCTGCTTTGGTCAGAGGGTATCCAAGGGTATCCCAGCTGACTTCAGACACAAGGCAGGGGATCAGTAAATACAGCATAAGAATGCAGAAATCTGTGAATCTGTATTTGAGTTAGTGTGTTAGTATGACCTTCTGACTCAGTTCATAAAATTAGTCAAAACATCAAATTTCCTGTTCACTTCAGGCCTCATTGCACCATGAAGCACCTTTAATCAGCTAATAACCCACCTTGTTGTAGTTAACCTGAATCAGTAGAAGACAAGCTTCCAGTTAATGTAAGTAAGCTGAAAGCAACAGCAACATTTATAGTTGGCAATAAATCTTATCAAGAGGGTTGGTAAAGACTTCCCGACAGAAGCCCAGGACAGTTTCAGTCAAAGTCAAGGAGTGGTGGGTGAGAAATGATCTTCAATGGTCAGATGTCACCATGGTGACAACAGCATTACATTATCCAGAAACAAGTATCAGAGTTCATCTGCAATAAATAACCAATGATTAGATTAAAGTATATGTTTACCAGCTTAACCCATAGGAAGTGTGACTAAACAAAATGAAACTCATATTCAGAGTATTACAGTGTGTTAATATGAAAAAAAAAATCTGCATAAAGTTTGAATAAAGTTCCAATGTCCAAATATGAAACTGAGTCAGTCACCACTGCTCTCTTCTGGAGTTTATCAACCATCGCTAGGTCTGGTTGGTTAGCTATCACCAGTTTATTAGTCTGGATCTGGAAGTCTCTTACTATCTTTGGTTCTTCATTCTCCACCACCTGTGGAGATATTTCCCACCTTAACTTTGGGATCTCCAACCCATATTCAGTGCAGATGCTTCTATACACTGCTCCTACCACCTGGTTGTGTTGGTCCATGTATGCTTTACCTACCTGCATTTTGCATCCCACTATTATGTGCTGGATTATTCCTGTGACATCTTTCCACAGTCTGTAGCTGGAGTCGTGTCTGGTGTGACAGACCCTGGACTCTTGTGCTATTGTTCTTGTTCTTAAGGTCTGTTCTTGTGCTGCTATGATTAATGCCTTCATGCTTTCCTTAAGTCAAGCCTTTTTCAGCCACTGGAAGGATTTGTCCATGGTACTTGCTATGATGGTTCCTCCTGCACATCTTCTTCTGCACTGGATTTCTAGTGTCTTAGACATTCACCCTTAGGGGCCATCTTCTTGCTGTATTCCTGGATTGTTGTGGTTTCATCCTGGACGGTGGTTTTGATGCTCACTAATCCCCAGCCACCCTCCTTTCTCTTCATATAGAATCTCCTGCTGTTGTACTTGGGATAAAATCTTCCCTAAATCTTGGGGAACTTTCTGTATTGACTGTATTATGGTTTCCATCTCTTCCAGTGGCCAGTGGGGGTACCTGATTACTGGCAGGGCATATGTGTCAATGACTTTCAGCTGGCTCTTTTAGGTCCTTGGCTGTGGCTGACTTCCTCACAGCTTCCTTATGGTTGCTATTTGCTTGCAGGATCCCCAGGTATTTGTAGCTATCCTAAAGATCTGATATGTTGCCTTCTGGTAATTCAATAGCCTTAGCTGTGATTGTTTTGAACTTTTTTTAAATACCATTCAAGCACATTTATTCTTCTGTTTTGCTTAGCTTTAGTATTACAAACACTGAAATGTCTTTTGATCATTCCACATCAGCAGGGTTGCAGAACATAAATTTCTCTCACACCAGTCTTCAATTTTATTGCTGAAATCATATAGTTTTCAAGAATTTATGAGTTTCATGCACATTCACTGCCACCAAACAGATATGTTTTATTTGTGGGTTTCCTCATAGTTGAGTCTGTTATGTAATCTAGTTGTGGAAGTAAAAACACTAGCTGCTGAACCAGTTTGGGGACAATAGATGACTCACTGAGATGAGTCTTCTGGTCTAATTTGAGCCAACATTTCTGGACTAGATAACAGGTTTAATTAAAGTTCATTGTCAGAGTTTTAAAAAATGTAACAAAATGCAGTAAGTGTAGAGTGAATACAGCTATGTGTTTTTACCACAGAATAAGAAGATAAAGAAGGTACTGCACTGGTGTTAAGTAATATACATAAACAAGAATTTACTGCCAAACTGAACATAAGAGGTGCAGATAATGATCATGCATACATATGTGTGGTACATGATGTAGACTGCTGGGCTTGTAGCAGAGGGTCCTCAAAGCTTTTTCCTTAAACTTAATTTCAAAAGAACCTTTCACAACAGAATTTCAATTCATTGGAAGAATCTGTTCAGGAAAGGCAAACATATATACTGTATGTAATATGTACTGTTGGTAATTGACAGAAGTCTGTAAAACTCTGTAAAACAAACCTCATTCTGCCCTGAAGAGATGCATCAGCAGAGGACGAACATCAATCATGAAACTCCAGCAGACATTGTCCCACAAGCCCTCAACCTCTTAGGATACCATCGCACTGGTACCATCCACATATTTTTGGCTAAATATTATTACTATTGGAGTTAACTTCTGTCGCCCCAAGCCCCCTTTACTCAGTGTTGTCCATATGCAAGATGACTTGCCATCTGCATCCCAGATGCTGTACAAACCCAAAATCCTGCTGGGGAACAAAACAAAGAGGGAAACCAATGGACTAACCATTGGTTTCCTCTTTATTTTGCTTACCTAGATATCAAAGCAGCTCTGTTGTGTGATAGTTGAAACCTCAGCCTGCAGAAATCTATCAAATGTTCCATACTCTACCAAAAAAGTCATCAAGCTGAGGTAAGACAGTCTGTGGTTTTATCATCTGACTGTGTAAATTATGTAGATTATTTGTTTCTGCTTAATTTTTTTTGTCAATATTTAGAGAAGAATAATATTGTGCAACAATAAGCAACTATAACTTTGGTAAACAAGAACTTAAATACTCAACATAACCTGAACAAAACCTGCCTTCTATAGGTTAGGTTAAGAGAATATATTTCTTTAGTGATTAACATATTCTAGCTTTTTGAGTGTGAAAACACATGTTTAATGCTTTCTGGGTTACTTTAATCAGGTAAGTAATAAAACCTGCTTTACCCCCTGCTTCAGGTTCAGCATAACGCCAACAAATCCAGGTTATGTTCAGATAGCATGTTGCATTCTGATTAACATATGCAGTATTATTTTGGAACTGAAATTTTATGTTTAGCGCTTGCTTGGTCTTTACGTAGTTAGGTAATTTATAAAGCCAGCTTACTGGAATAAGAACCTCCCAATCCTCAATCGGTAACTGCAGATCAGAATCATTCACCTCAACAAATACCTGAAGAGACAAAAATCTCAAACTATGAGGTATGCGGAAGAGATGGAGTCAGTGACATCCAGGAATGAAATAAAAATTCATGAAGAGTGAGGGTGGGAGGCTTTAACAGTTTTAACTCAGTTCAACTCTATAATACACTCCATGCAGCAATGAGATTGAAAATGTTTTATAAGACAGAAGCAAGGAAATATAACAAGATATACTAAATTAAAAGAATAATAACACTTATTTAAGTATAATTTACATTGTTAAAGTCAGTAAAATATATATGTTTTAAAAAAGGTGTGGGTTGCAGCATAGTTAGGTGATTTGGTTCCCCTCCAACTGGATGTTTTACTGAACAGTGATAGAAAAGTGTTTAAACCTAATGTCAGTGGTGGTTATTCTGCTCTCCTCAATGCTGAATGTGGTTCTTCATCTGGTCAGAAGTATCTTCTCATAAATCAAGTTACATAGCTGGGGCTAAATACAGTAAACTACGTTCTGAGTAAAGAGATCAAAAACTGGTGCACTGAGAGTTAAACATTAAACTGAATCGTCTAAAAAGCCCAGTGATTTACAGGGAAAAAAATTACACTTGAACATAAAAACCTTCATATTTTTATTTCTATTAAGAAATTAGGTGACTCTGAGTTCCAAGAGTTTCATGATCTGTCATAAGTCTGAAAATTGTTTTGATTGTTTTGATGATGTTGCAGGTATATACAGCATTGAGAAAGCAGCAAACAGAGATGTCAGGTGGATAACTCAGTTTGGACTCAAATGTAGAGATTTTCAGATTGAATTTTTATTTATGTATTTGTTTATTTTAATTACGTTTGCAGATGCGGAAGTCGCTGTTGTTGAGCGGACTGTGTTTTAACAGAAATAAATCGCAATTATACCGGAAGTGGCCTGTAGAGGGACACATTTCTCTACAAACAGGTTTGATTTCTCTCTCTCTTTTTTTCTGATTCTGGTCCCTGGGTTTTGTCTGTTGGTTGATACTGAGTATTTATTTATTTAAATACGCAGAAGAACTCGGATGATGATTAGGAAAACCGAAGAAAACCACAAGTAAATGAAACCAACACCCAATAGTAAACCATGACAACACCGTCAGATGATTTATTTGTTTTGTTTTTTAAAACAAAAAAGATTTTGAAAAGAGGTCTTTAGCAAATTTAAACCCATAATCAATTAATTTTACATGATTTGCTTTAAATTTAATTTCTAAAGCTGAACATTTTTCATTAAAAATTCACCAATTTAGTTTTTATGGGTTTAAAAGAATGTTTTGTGTGCCTTTATGTGTCTATGGGTGTCTGATCAGCTTTTTCTTTTCTATCTCAAACAAACACACAAATACATACAGCTCCAAATACGACTTAACTAACAACAGCATGAAACATGAAAACACACTCATGCCATGATATGTGTGGAGGGAGGAGGAACATGTTGGGGGGCGTGTGCTTATATGTCAGCTGTAGGGGTTATTTTGACTGCTTTCAAAGAACTAAATTTACCTTCTAAGTCTGATCTTTACCAAGTGCCAACCACCTGAGTTTGTTATTGCTGACAACCCAGAAGTAATGAAAGTTACAGTTTCTCGAGTGGCTTCTGGAGGCTGGCCATGTTAAAATGTTAAAAAGACGGCAGGAGAAATAAGCATATTTATAGCCTGGCTCAAAAAACTGTTTTGGTCTCTTTGGTCTCTATTGATTTTTTTTTAATATCATATCGGATTAGTTTATATTAAGCAATAAAGGTATTTCTAATATGAGGCTTAGTCTTTTGATTGACAGTGGGCTCAGCCAATGTCTAGCCATTATTACTTCCTCTTTCAGTCCTCTTTCACTATCAGTCATTGTCATGCTACAAACCCAACCAAACACTCAGCAGTGTCAACTTAACACAGCGCTGAGTTCTCATTTTCCCACAGAAACAACATTTAAAACAGTATGTTTTGCTCTAAACGTCTGCCGACTCTGCAGCTCCTTCATTGTGGATTGGTTAATGGAGCTGGCAGCCAAGGGTAACTTTGATGGACATACGGTGGGCCTGTTCTAGTCAGCTTCCTGGGCAACATGGTAGTATGTGGTATGAGGAAAAACAAGGCTTCAAAAATGATCTTCAGAAAATCTATGGGTGACATCATAGATGTGTTGTTAAGTTGTTTTTAGTCAATGATCATAACCAGTTCTTTGAAGTTAATTTTGGAGCCCACCATGAGTGGGCTCCAAACTTAAGTCAGTCTCCAGTTGCCTCCAAGCCTAAAAATCTAGAAGTACCACTAGTAAATTTAAATTTGCTTTGCAGGTACACCTAGCTACTTTCTATTGAAGCTCATTAACCATGGCCAAAAGTCCTGGGGAGCCAATCAAATCAGTCTATTCCTGTAGAGAGAGTCTCGGAGTTGGTTTAACGTGATGATGACAGAGCAACAACATAATCTTAATATAAACAGTGTAGATGGCTGCAGTTCAGGATTAACAGCTATTTGAATCTGCTTTCCCCATCAGCAGTTAAAGGTTATGACATTTTCTTTGAAAACAGAACAGAATCATTCTTTTGAAATGAAGATGTATTTGCTGTTTGGCCCACAAGCTGCAGCAAAAGTTTAATTTACTCTTCTACAAAACATGTTGTGCCCGTAAAAAAAAAGGTACACAGTTCTCCCGTTCACTCGTCTGTGGTCAGTGAGGGAAAACGAACGTTACTCCCCCTACTGGAGCCCTGAGGTAACACCACACATGCACGCACGCAAACATGGAGAGGCTCCTGTATGTCAGCACAGGAATCCGAAGTATGACAATTAAAAGAATGCCTGAAAATGAAAAATATCATATAAATACCTGCCATAAACACACTCTCCCACTGACCTGTTTCCATCGCTCTGAAAACTTGACCTTGCATGCAGTTGATTAGTGCTCAGAACAATCAACACAACAAACAAGGTGAACTGTGTTTAATTTTGACCAATGAGAAATTAAACAAGTATTGTACATTATATTCCTCCTACCATTAGACTACCACAAAAGAAAGTGTAAAGGTGCATCTTTAACCTGCATGTCTACCTGGAGCACTTTAAAATGTGCCGCTTATATTCACTGGTACAAGGCAAGTTTATTTGTATAGCACATTTCAGCAACAAGGCAATTCAAGGTGCTTTATATCATGACAACATGACAAGTAAAGAGAAGGAAAAAAAGAATAACGGTTACAGTGCAGTAGCATAATAAAGAAAAGTTAGTCTTAAGTTAGAGTCTAACTACAAAAATTAACATTGTTTAATTTAAATTCAAAATGGTTTTAATAATTCATTAAAAAAGCAGCTGTAAACAAATGAGTTTTTAACCATGATTTAAAGGAAGCGAGGGTTACAGCATTCCTGCAGTTTTCTGGGTGTTTTTTCCAGATCTGTGGACCATAAAGGCTGAATGCTGCTTCTCCATGTTTTGTTCTGATTCTAGGGACACTGAGCAGACCTGGACCAGAAGACCTGAGAAGTCTGAATGGTTGATAAGACAACAACAAGTGTCTGATGTATTTTGGTCCTAAACGATTTATAAACTAACAGAAGTATTTTGAAGTCTATTCTCTGAGATTCAGGGACCTCAGAACTGGAGTGATGCGGTCCACTTTCTTGGTTCGAGTGAGAACTTGGGCAGCAGCATTCTGCAAAATCTGTAGATGTAAATCTGTAGCTGTAGATGTCTGACTGACTTTTTAGGCAGACCTGTAAAGATACTGTTGCAGTAATCAATTCAACTAAAGATAAATCCATAGGTGGGTTTTTCCAGATCCACCTGAGACATTAGTCCTTTAATCCTGGAGATATTCTTTAGGTGATAGAAAGTCTGATTTGTAATTGTCTTTATGTGTCTCTGAAGATTCAGCACTGAGTTCATGACTACACCCAGATTTCAGGCCTTATCAGTGGGTAGTAGCTGTAATAACTGAAGATGTGTGCTTTCAAAGAAACACTCTTCTTTTGGTCAAACGAAAAACTACTTCAGTTTTCTTTTTCTCGAACTAAAGACAATTATGGCACATCCACTCACTGATTCATTTTATGCTTGTATGGGCCCATCGTCACCTGGTGACATTGTAATGTAAAGTTGTGTGTCATGTACATAGTTATGGTAACTTATCTTATTGTTTACTATTATTCAAGCTAGCAGAAGCATGTAGATGTTAAAACAGAGGGGTCCTAGGATAGAACCTTGGGGAACTCCACATGTAATTTTTGTTGATTCCGATGTAAAGTTACCTGTTGACACAAACTAGTACTTGTCCTTTAAGTAAGATTCAAATCAGTCAAGTACTATGCCAGAAAGTGAGAACCAACTCTCCAGTTCTAGTAATACGACATGGTCAATTGTGTCGACAACTAATCCATGTAGGTTTACTGGTAGGACCGCAAATCCATGTGGATTTACTGGTGTGACAACTAGTTTCTATTAGTTCACTGCTACAACACCTAGTCAGAATCAGAATCAGAATCCAAGTCAGAATCACGTCCGGCAGAACCAGGCTCAGGGAGGGGTAGCCATCCGCCTCGACTGGTTGGGGGTGAGGGAACAGAGAAGACAGAGAGTAGAGAGAGGGACACATGCTATGGGAGAGAGAAAACAACATTTAATGACATGCAGCAGTAACAAATACATGCATGGGGAGTGAAAAG
>JAOWBL010004067.1:0-11542 GCA_028564865.1 Zenarchopterus dispar | reverse complement strand
ACACACTATTAACATAAAACTTTGAAGACACATTAAACAGACTTTAAAAAAAAGAACATTTAAAAGTAGATTTAAACTAAACAGTTTAGTTTAAATTTATGTTTGTAAATTACTTTTGTCGAGGAAAAACCTACAAAAAAATGAGAGAGCAGAAAGAAAACGTGTCATATTCGCTTGTAAATGAAAATATACCCTTTAAAAATACAATTGCAGTCCATCTGCTGCTGTGGACCCTTCTTCTCCAGGACTGGAATCCACTGGACCTCCTGACTGATTTAAATCTGCTGCAGTGTGTGTGTGTGTGTGTGTGTGTGTGTGTGTGTGTGTGTGTGTGTGCAGGCATGTTTGTTGTGCGTCTCCATGTTCCTGAGTGGCTGTGTACCATAAACGCTGTGTAATTCACCCATTACGTTTATGTCTCTCATAATGGGCTCCTAACTGCTCTCTGGCTCTCCATCCTGGTTCTGGAAAGACTTTCCATCCACGTTTGACTTTTCATCTGATGCTCATCTGTGTATCCATGACGACGTCGTAAGTAGATGGACTTGCAAATGAATGTGTTAAAGTGCATCCTGACATACTTCAAATGCTTTGCTTTGTTTCCTCAAACCCATTTCCTTTTTTTTAAAAGAATGTGTCTGGATATTTTCTTTCTCTTTATGTCTCGTCTTACTTGAGTTGTATCTTCCATCAAGATGTCGTGACCGGGCTCAGTCTGAGGATTTTAAGGGATTGTGTTTGTTAAAATAAAATGGATATAAATGAAATCCTGTTGTTGTTTACACAGTGGCCAAGAAACTTCATTTCCATTTTAAATTTCTAAAAAACACAAAAATGTGCACAGTAAAGGAATGCTTTATTTTTAGGTATTTTTTTGTTTTATTTTTTGTGCACAGTGCCTTTGTGACTTCATGAATTTTTATATTTTAGGTTAGCTATTGCATTTTATCCATTTTGTTTTCTTTTGGGACACAAACATGAAGGATTTTGGGGGTTTTCATGCAAATGTCGGAAATTATTTTAGCATAAGAGTCTATTTTTCTATTCTCCTCTTATTTTTCTTATCAGAAGACAGCTTTCCACAAAACATTATAATATTGATAATAAGATTATCCCCAGAAGTAAGTTCTATTTCTATTGGCTTATGTTTCTTTTTTTGGAGAATAAATAATAAACATTTTAAACGACTTTTAAAAAACAACTGTTAAATGTTGCAAAAACCTTTTTTTATGCTTTTATTTTCCGACATATCGATAGTCCAGTTTGGTGCAAAAGTGTAATGAAGCATTTTTTCCCCACCATTTTCACGTCTCCGGAGTCAGTGGATGTGACGTAGTCAGTCACGTGACTAGACCACATGACCAATTTGAATTGTCGTCCGTCTTCCGTTGACCGTTTTCGCGGTAGCCAAAAGTGAAGATGTTGCCGTTCATCCTCTTCGAAGATCTTTTTGATTGTTTTGTTTTGAAATTAAAGTCTGACAGGACGAGATTATACCAAAGTCACGCTCAGAAAACACATTTTTTAATGGAAACTCCTCGCAGCTGTACCTTGAATTGTCCCTTTTGCGTCGTGAAAAAGCGTAACGGAAATCTAGATAAGCTAAGCTTCACTGATGGAAGATTTGCTTTTATCCTCTTCCTCTAACAGATTTATGTTAAAAATAAACTTTTTTGTATGAGAAGCAGCTTTTAGTCGACTGGATCTGGTGACTCGACCAGTGATCTCTATTACTGGATTGGACAGAGTTGAAGGCGACGTGCGCACAGCGACGCCATTTTGAAGAGTGCTAGTTCACATGTAAACAAACAGCTGTCAATAGTGTAGGCCTCAAATAAGCGTGTATTTTACCTCGTTCGTGATTAAATAAATAGTCAGCCTGATTCAACTTTGCATTACTGAAGCACTACGTGGTATAATATCTAAATATGACTAAACATGAAAATTACTACTTACTTGTGAAAGGAGATGCCCTGCTGTCCAAAGTGTTCATTAGCACAGTTGTAGCAGTCAAAAGCTAAACACTGGATGCCTTCAGAACGATAATTCTCTTGGCTGTTGCTGCTAGTTGCCTAGCTTGCTGATGAAAGTAGCACTTTTCAAAATGGTGGCGCCGTTGACATTTCAAAAGTCATGTAACACCCAATCCAGTAACAGAGATCACTGCTCTTGACGACTTTAACAACGTCTTTAAGAAGATGGAAGATGAAATATCTTCAATACTAAAGGAAGTCGAGTTTCGGCCATTTGAGAGGGATTTTCTAAATCCAAATACACTAAAACAGTCACAGAGGAACTTATACAAGTCTTTGTCTCATCGTTGGATCAATTTGGGCCTCGGGGTTTAGTGGAAGCATTAGGAGTTGAACCACCAACCTTCTTACAACACGAGACAGTATTTTAATTCTCTGTTTATTTTTTTGTATTTTTGTGGAGCAGAGAGGTGGACAGTACACACACATACAGCCGTAACAGCATTTAATTTAACACGATATGTCCGCTGATGGACCACTTCCTGCATACGTCATATCCTGTTTTGTTTATTTATTTATTTATTATTTATTTCTGTTGTGTTTGTTGTACATATGAAAAGTAGAGATAGCGGTTCGATAAAGACACTCAAGTTTTTGTGAATTAGACTTGTAAAGCATGGCAGACTTGTCTTTTGCGTGTGTGATCTGAAGGGATCTCCAGATCTAAAACATCCGGTGTCCCAGTCGGGGGTCCCGTCGACTCTCTAGTCCCTGTCACTGTTGATTACGTGGATCCCTGCGTGGGTTTAAGCGTGCCAGAGCTAGCTCTTTATTGGATTTTGTTGTGTATCATGTGGCTCGCTGCACACGAAGTGTCCCCGGGGTTCGTGTCGTCTGTGATTTATTCCTTAGATACTCGTGTCCTTGACGTGTGGACACACATGTATGTACCCCATCGTGACCTGGTCTGTGAAAATTGGTGTTTTAAAGTGCCACAAAGTCAATAATTTCTAATATTAGAGAGGCAGTATTTTAAAAATATTTTTAAATATTGTTTTTGTTAGTTTTGGTGTTAATCGTTGCACCTCCAACTAAAAGCTTTGAGCACCAACATACAAACGTTCAACACTGTTCTGAGCATCTTCCACGTTGATGATGCTTCGTGACCTTAAATACACATTTTTTATATATTTCAACATTTCGACATGCTCCACTGTCTTCCGGTCAAACCCCTTGCCCCGAGGATTTCTTCGTAAGGACATATTTCCCCTTCAAACCTAACCCTGTGCTTTTACTTCCTTTTCTTCCTCTATTTAAAAAAAAAAAAATCTGATTTGTCAGTTGAGCTTTGATAAATTTTTGCCCGTGGCATCAGAGCCTGACGTCGGGGTGTGTGGTGATCAGGAAGGATTTAATTTTGGTTTAGCAGATGCAGTAAGAGCGAACACGAGACAGAAAACAGACACTCGCCTGATTTTTCATGAGAATTATAATTTATTGAATCAGACAAGCCAAGAGAAGGAGACAGGAATTTTCTCTAGGTAATGGAAATCTACGGCCAATCTAGAAAATACATTTCTGTAGAGTATAGCTGTTCAGCCGTTGATTTTATTCTTAAAACAGATATGTTTAGAGATTAACTACCTGATTGCATCGCAGTTGTTGGTTCGATTGCAGGGTTTGTAATCATGACTGAGTTCAACCAGTGAAACCTCGTCAAATCTGCATTTAAGTCATCTTCACATCCTTTAAGGTTTTGTATAAAATATTTATTTGGTTTGATTATACATTTTGACTCAGAGACAGTTAACTCGTCTCCTTCCAGGCTGTCTTATTTCTTACTCAGGTTTGTTTGTGTCTAAAAAAAAAACAAAAACAAAAAAAAACGATGTTAGGAAATATTAATTATCCCACTATCACAGCGAACCGTCTGCATCAGGAGGCGGAGCCAGACTCCATCAGGAGGCGGAGCCAGACTCCATCAGGAGGCGGCTTCCAAACCCCAAAGTCAGACTGCATGGCAGGGGCCACAACCCAACCCCCACGGGGGATAGAGTACCAAACACCACCGCTGTTGGATGGATGTATGGACCCCACCACAATCCAGGGATGAGTGGACCTCGGGCCATCGCCATGGCAACCGGAGTCAACAGCACCTCTGATGCAGAGGGCTCTTAATGAGAAAACACTGGAGTTAAAAAGTATAGAAAACATAAAAGTGAAAATAGAAATTAAAATAGATGTTTAAAAAATCATAACAGGAAAAGGGAAATAAATAAATAGGATATCTGCAATAAATGACAATAAATTGTGTTAAAACAAACAGCTAAAGAGAAACTCTAAGATGGGAAGTCTAAAACAGGATTAAAAGAAACATTTGTTAAAAGCCAGATTAAAAACGTAGGTCTTGAGCTTGCTTTTAAAAACGTTAACAGTGGCTGGAGCTCTCAGGTTCTCCGGCAGGTTGGTCCATAAACGTGGGGTGTAGTACTGGACCAGCCTCATCATGGGTTCTGGTACTAACAATGGCAATTTTAAGAAAGCTGGTGCCGGAAAAACTCCTTTGTGATGTGATGACTTAAAGTCTGAATACGTAAGAAGGCGTCAGTTACACATCACACAAGATGTTTGAAAGTAGTTTAGTAGACAGAACCAGAGCTGTAGTCTGGTCAGTCTTTAAAGACTGGTTCCTCTGGATTTGACTTTGATTTCCAGGAGGCAGTACTAACGGATGCAGAAGAAACTACCTCTGAAGAAGACAAGTATCAACAAAAGACATTTAAAATGACACGGAGCCGTGTATGAACACCGGTTAATGGAAAGTTTGTAGTAAAACTTGTTCATCCGAGGTGTTATTAGCAGTTCTGCTGGGTTGTGTTGAGTATTGACTCCTGTATGAGTCATCACATGCAGGCCACGCCCACTCTGCTGTGATTGGTTTGGTACATTAACTACCGGTGGATAAGTCTGTGAATGGGAGGGGCAGCAGATCCATTTCTGGTATTCCAGGTTAGGGTGCCTGTTTGGTTTTTTTTTAAAGTCCTATTTAGTTAATAATTTGTAAATTTTTCAACAAGACAAGAATTTAAAAAATATATATATATATTTTTAGAATGATAAAAATGTTTGTTCAGACCTCTTTAAAAACGGCCTCTTACTAAGCTGCACACGGCAATGATGCCAGTGAACTACCATCCAGTCGTGCTGCTCAAGGGTACTTGGCCGGGATTGAACCCGCTGTGATTACTGAACTGCTGCAGACGGACCCGGATCACTCGCTGAAATGAAATGATCAAAGGACGGTGCGGTGCATTTCAGGTCTGAATTATCTCAGGAGGCAGGGTACCAAATTGATTATGCCTTTTTAAAAAATATTTTATTTCTTTTTTTTTTTAAATCTGTACAGACCCCCTGAAACACAGAAAGTGTGGCTGCACTCGGTCCCTGAAGGCGGTGGGTGAGGCGGGGCTGCACAGATGGTTGAATGAAGTATGTTGGATTGGGGGATGGGGGAGGGAGTTGGTGGGAGGGGGGTTTGGGTGGGGTTTTGGGATTGGGATGCCTCGCTTACAATAACCTGCATAATCAATGTGCTCCACGCTCACACACAGATAGTTAATCACATCCTGTTTGTGTGTCTGGAGGATGAAAAACCGTGATCTCGAGTGACTCGAACCTGGTGCGGGGGGTTTGGAGGGGGCAACATTTAGACTTGTTTTGTCAGATCATGACATCACAATCAACTATTTAATTTAATCAACTATTTAATAATTAGATTTTTGTCTGAACGATTTAACTTGCTTTTCAAAGTTTTACTTGGCTACTATTCACAATTAAAGTTCAGAAAGTTTACAAAATGTAAAAACACAGACGATACTGTTTGAAAACTTAAAGGTAGCGTCAGTGATTTCTGGACGACGTCACGTTTGTTGATATTTGAAATAAAACATCCTTTTGTCCCTCCAGTGCTCCATGACAATGCTCTCCCACGCCTGCGGGATGACTTACCCTACCTTTAATACTTCCTGGCTGCTTTAATGTTTTGTGAATGTGATCTGGACCGGCTACATGGGATAGCTTCAAAACGCAATGGATTGTGGGTAGAACAATGTTACCTCAGATGTACCTGGAGGGTGAATACTGCGAATACCTCCACCTGACCTGCTGAAGTGTGTGTGTGGACACTGAAAGCCCTGTGTGTGTGTGTGTGTGTACATGCCTCCTGCCATGACACAGTCTGTTATCCGATCACATGCCCTCTCTCCTTTCATTCACTCTCCCTTCCCTGTTTTCTCTCTCCCTCTAACTTTTTTTCTTTCACTACCTGTGCGTCCTTTTCATTCTTTTATATTTCCACTTCCTCTCCTCTGGTGTCCCCTTCCACGTCCCCACTCGGGCTTTCATGGAAAAGCACTACCCACCCCCTTTTCCCTCGCTTTCTCATTTTCTCTCTCCTCCTCGTCGATCCTTTATCTTATGTTTGGCAACTTCCTCCTCTTCAAAACTACCATCTGTCTCTCCGACACACAAACACAAACAAGCACTCGCTGATTGTTACCTGACAAAAGATTCAAGTTTTTACTCTGAACAACCTTCAAACATTTTTTTTTTTTTTTTTTGTGGGCAAACAAAAACTCTTTATACTTTAAAATATGTTAAAGATGTTTGTTTTTGTTTCCAGATTAATTCTGACGATCGTGTTATTCTGGAGCTAAAACAAGAAATCTTTAAAACAAAAAAACGTATTTTGTCTGGGATTATAGTGTCAAAAAAGTCCACCTCAGGTGCTCAAACGGTAAATCTCAGATAAACGTGGAGCTGATGAAGATGAAAGACGAGTCGTCTTGAGTAGAGAGCAGCACTGGTTAAACAAGGGTTTCTCCAGAGGTTGAAACTTCAAAGAGGTCAATTATACTGGGTGTGGTTCACATGTGTGTGTGTGTGTGTGTGTGTGTGTGTGTGTGCATGTGCACGTGCATGTCATCTCAAGAAAGGATTCAGTGTGACGTCTGGTTGTGCATCCTTGTACGTAGAAACCGTGCTCTAAAATCTGGTCAGTAAAATATGTTAAAATATACTTTTGAAGTCCGTGCCCAGGGGTTTGCTCCATTGCCATGACAACTTGATCTTGGGTTTGACTGCAGACAGACGAGACAAATTTTGATTTTTTTTTTTTCCCCCCTCCTCTCCCAGCTCTTTGTTCTCGCTTCACGCTGCTTTCCTCGAGTTTTCAGTCCTCACGCAGAAACACGTTGAATGTAATGAAACTTCTTGTTTTATTCCTTTTGTTTTTTTTTTCCATCACTCGTGTATCTGTTTATAAGGCTGCAGTAAAACCTCAGTTTGCCTTTAGATCTTATGTCCATTTAACATTTCACAGAAGTGATAAACAGCGATCGTGGTTTGAAAACAGACCTCTTTATTCCACCTCCACTCCTAAATTGTGCATTCACAATAATCCCAGGACGGCGTATTTTTACCTACTCGGCGTGCTTTCACGACACTCCCCAACCTGAAGTTGGTCGTCCCTTTTCCTCGTCCGTTTGGTTTTTTCCAGTAACAGATCCCTCATCTCTCTGCTCATTGATTTCTTTATTCAATCAGTACGGAAAGAACTTGATCACTTAAAGATTTTACCTGGTTGTTTCAGTCAGTGATCTCTATTACTGGATTGGACAGATCATATTGGCTAGCGTTGAAGGCGAGATACGCATAATGACGCCATTTTGAAGAGTGCTACTTCACATGTAAACAGCTGTCAATAGTGTAGGCCTCAAGTAAGCGTGTATTTTACCTCGTTCGTGATAAATAAACAGTCAACCTGATTCAACTTTGCATTACTGAAGCACTACGTGGTATAATATCTAAATATGACTAAACATGAAAATTACTACTTACTTGTGAAAGGAGATGGCCTGCTGTCTGAAGTGTTCATTTGCATAGCTGTAGCAGCCAAAAGCTAAACACTGGTTGCCTTTAGAACGATAATTCGCTTGGCTGTTGCTGCTAGCCACCTAGCTTGAGGACGAAAGTAGCACTTTTCAAAATGGCGGCGCTGTTGACACGTTAAAACTAACGTAACGTCCAATCCAGTAATAGAGATCACTGGTTTCAGCGCTCCTGCAGGTTTCGGATGTGTCCTTGCCGGAACTCACCTGATTCTGAATACCGTCATTTCCGGTCTATAAGCCGCTGCTTTTTTCACCCGCTTAAACAAGGACGCGGCTGATTTCTGGAGTTTTACGGGCTAACGAGCTCATCCCGCCCAAACATTTATCCTCGTCACATCAGACCAATGAAACTATTCGAATTAAATCAAACACACCAAATTCTTCAGACCAGCCATTTTACGTTATTAAAGCGTCACTCCGAGTTGAGTGGGAGAGGCTGGATGACGAGCGACCGGAAATCATTTCCCAAAACTGCGGAAAGCAACTTTTGCTCAAGTCCACGAGTGGATCCCGACATCGTGGATCAGTGTAAAAAAAATCCACTATCATCAACGGGTTTTGAAAGGCTGGACTGTTGCGTGATGAAATTTAAGAGCGAATTTGTCTCGAGACGAAAGTGAAAGTGAGAAACTGCGTGATGACGTAATTCTGAGGCTGTTCAGGTCCGACACTGAAGAAAGACGACTTTAGTGATTTTAGTGCGCAAGAGGAAGATGAAGATAGCGATCAATGACTCTGTCAGACATGTACAGTCATAGCATTAAAAACTGGTTTGTTGATCTGGACCCACGCAGACGGGCGAGCCCACGCCACGAGACGCCTCTGAGACATAGAAGACAGTTTTCATGTGTCTTTGGAGATGAAACCCCAACTTCAGACTCGTTTCTATCTTTAAAATGATGACGAATGAGGAAGACTAAAATGAAACCTATGATTTCATCTTGAAGACCTGGATTTATCAGTCTGATTTTGTTTTGATATAAAACTTTTTTTTTTTTGTTAGAAGGAGCTGCATAGTTAGTTATCTCCAGCAGGATTTTGATAATGTAAAAAAAAAAAAGAAAAAGGGTTTTTTTTCTACCAATTTCTGCCTTGAGTGTGAGAATAAAGAGGAGGTGGGGAAGCTGTGTTGAGAGAAGGAAAAAACAACAATTACATAAGTTGTTTACATGTTTCTGTCAAAGACGTGTAATGCATGAATGGGTGATGTGTGTGTGTGTTTTTGTGTGTTTTTATGTGTGTGTGTCCATGCCTTCCAGTAAATGTGGCTGCAGAGGCTGATATAACACTGCCAGGAAGTGTTAGCGATTAAAGGCGGTCGAGATATGTATATTTGTATGCGTTTGCCTCTATAAACAAGTCTCCATTTGCTGATGACAGCAGTCAGACGTGAAGCTCCAGGTAAAAGGGGGTTTTTATTGAACCTGCTAATTGCTATGAGTCGATAGCCGTGAAGCTCTGCCGCATCGATCCAACAGTAATTTATTTGATTTCAGGTTTAAAGTCTGCGAGCTGAGCTAGTCAGTACTTTTTAACAGTTGACTTGGACTCTCTGGCCTGGAGCATCTCCCAGGAACCCGTCCCGACCTGGTCCTCTCGATGCTGAGGAGATGCAGTCCAACATCTCGGTCTCAGGGTGGTGTTTTTTTTAACTAGGTGGTGATTGGAGAAGAAGGTGGGGGACGCTTCCCAGCTTCCTCGTTCACACCTTGAATCATGTGATCACAGCATCTCAGGTGTTGCAGTTAAGCGACTCAGCTTTGATTTTTGAGCCTTTTTCTGTGACCTTGCAGACTTTTGCATCAGGTGAAATCCAGGATCTGTTTGGCTTTAATAACCCCCACCCGACCCCTCCACCCTCCTCCTCCTCTCGGCTCAGAGTAGTTTTGATTCCTTCAGATCTGGATCAAGAAGCTCGATGGGATGAGCTCAAAGACGCCGGCTGCAGACGGTCTGTGACTCACTAGGACACACCAGAGTCATCCTGTGAGTCCTCGCGTTGTCATTCCGGATGTCGTCGAAGGCCTCCGACACGGCGATGTGATGTCATCACTCAGACGCTTGTCGAACAAACACTTGGGTGAATAAACCGGGAATGTGACACCTCCACTGTGCGTTATCACCGTCTCATTCTGTAACGTACGCAACGGCCGCTTGTGCGTCGTGTTCTTGATTTTTGTAACATTGTTTTTCACTGAGATGTGAATTAAAGAGCGTCTTCTTGAATTTGATATCTCTTTATAAACAGTCCTGCACTGAAGACGGAGCGGCGAGAGGGAAGTTTGTACTGTGGGACTGAATGTGACTGATAAACTTTTGTTTTAGTTCGTATGAATGACTAAAAGAGTGACAGCTTGATGAAGATGTCTCTCTTTTTTTTTTTTGGCACAGATATAGAGAAAACAGTTTATTTTACATTAAAGAAACATCATTCAGCAGAATTGGTGTCCTCAGCCAAATATCATAACACTCCTGCACAGCAGGGGGCGCCACTAAATATAGTCTTCAGTAACTGAACCCAGAAATCAAGCACACAAAAATAAAATAAATCATGGTTTGAGCTTTCTAAAAAAAAAAACATATGTGAAGTGTTTATTCTTTTTAAATAGCCAAAGATGATTAAAGATTGTTTGCAACATTTATGTTTTCATTAAGTGGATTTTCATTTACAGGAGTCGGTTTACGATCAACGCTTGTTTTGGTTTTATGAGCGTAACTCGTCCTGTCAGACTTTTCTTCAAAACAAACAACAACAAAAAAGGTTTCAACTTCGAAAAAGAGGAACAAAAAACATCTTTTAGCTCAGGACAAATTATCGTAACTGTCGCTGCAGCTGGAGTGAAAATCGTTAACAGAAGAAGACGGATGGTTTTTCAAAGACAAAGCTGTTATGTAATACAGTAATTTATAATGATTAATTAGTGTTTATAGCACAGCTGTTTTAATGAGGTTAAAGCAGCTGGAAACTAGATTTTGATGACTTTAGATTAAGCAGTTACGTCACATCCAAAACTGTCAAAGACGTGGAAATGCGAAAAAAAAAAAAAAGTGTTTCCATGACATTTTTGTGATAAACTGGATCAAAAAATCACCTCATAAGAGCATAAAAAGATTTTTTTTTCCCCACATCTAATTATGGGTATTTCCGTTACAGGTTTTTTTTTGTTTTTTTTTTTTGCTGTATTTAGTTTTCTGCAAATCTCTTCTTCTTCTCCAGGTGATCATTTGCATCTTTAGTCACGTGATCTAAACATCTCACGTTAGAACAGTAATTTTAAAAATCTGCCAAATATACAACAAAATGACCCTCCAGGCGTTTCAGAGTAAAGAGATCCTTCGATTGTGTTTGTTCTCAGCGAGTTAAACAAACACGTAAGTGACTATTACTTTACATCACAGCGATAAAACCCAGCAAAGGGTCAAAGGTCAGTGCAGGTGGCGGTTTTGGTGCCTTGCTCAGACAAAGATGTGACTTATTTATAGGATATAGTCTTTGTTTGCAGTAAACGGGGAAAACCCTCAAAACTCTCGTGGCTCATCCTGGAGATTATTTTTAGGAGAGTGTGTGTGTGTGTGTGTGTGTGTGTGTGTGTGTGTGTGTGTGTGTGTGTGTGTGTG
>JAOWBL010004066.1:0-11544 GCA_028564865.1 Zenarchopterus dispar | reverse complement strand
ACATCAGAGCAAATTCCTAGTCTGTAAACCTGTTTACTGGCAATGGCAATAAAGTGATTCTGATTCTGATTCTGAATCAAGTGGCTGGGAAGAAGGAAGTCTGGGTCTCCCTGCTTAACCTGCTGTCCCCGCAACCTGACCACGGATAAATGGAAGAAGATGGGTGGATGGATTGAGTAGCCGTATTCACCCAGAGCAGAAAGTTACATCTGCACTAAAAAAGGAGCACCTTCAGCTTTAATATGATAAAGTATGCACTTTCCACAAAAAAATTTGAAACATTTCAAACATTTCATTAGCGCATTTTTGTAGTTGTAACAGTTCTATATTGAGGCTTTCTACATTTGCCAACTAAAACCTAACGCAACTTTTGTAAACTCAGAATACAGTCCTTAAGTTTCCACTCTAATAAGGAAAACAAAACCCAAGCATTCATTCATTAAAAAGAAAAAAAAAAAGCAGCACTATGGTAGCACTATGTCAAAACACTTTTCAGTCCATTTCAACTGAAGTGAATCTTTACAAACCCTGCAAATTATTTCATGAACACATTTTCCATTTCAAAATAGAAAATGTATTTGAGAACAGATCAACATGTATGAAAGTTCTGCATCGTGATCAACTGGGTGGTGGGGATGGGAATAATAAATTAGAACTGGTCATCAAGCCCTGAAATACAAATGTAGCCTTACACTCCATCTACAAAAGTTTCTGTTTGGCATTTGCAATCCAGATTTTCAGTACACTGAAATGTTAAGATAACCAAAATCTTCTACATTTGCAAATCTGCCACTTAACAGGTCTGAATTACGTTTAAATCATCTTGAATTATATTTAAACACCATCTAAATACAAACTAAGAATGGACTTTGATTGGAGTTAAGGCAATAAAATGGCCACTCTACTTTTTTGTATACATCTCATTTGTTCAAAGGAATTCGGTTTATAGGTGTGTTCACATGCAATGTCACAACGTTTTTGGAGAGAAAAGGTTTTTTCCTGGAAAAATCTACACATTTTTTTAGAATACAATTTTAAATATAAAAAATTTGATCAAATAGCAGCCTAATGCCAGCATTTCTTTCTGCTTTTGGTTATAGCAACTATGATCAAGATTATAAACTTTTAGTACTTACATAATGTTGCTCACATTTGCTTGGATTAATGGTCATTGATCAAGAATCCAATTTGACAGTGGACTCAATGTTGCCATTATTTTAACATCACCTCCTTAACTGGGATAGGATTAGTCAAACCCTAAAACCTTTTAAGCTCTTCACCACCACTGTGACTGATTACTATGAAGAGTGTAGCCAGAAATACTGAAGTTATATGGGGAAATGTAAAAAAAAAAAAAGAAAAAACACCCTGATATGTTGAACTTGCTTCCTTACTACAAACCTCTAGAAAAGCCCATAATTTCTGCACATTGTCCCACTACATAGTGCTCCAGAACACAAATCTACCAACTGTACCCTGCACAGTGTTGTAATACAATTTTGCTTCAAGTTGTGGGGCAGACATAGCTACAGCTGAAAATGACCTTAGTTTGCAATGCAATACATTGAACACAAGAGAACAGTATACACATTTCATATCTAGAACAAAAGACCTTGCCACTAAAAATAAAAACAGTCAATTATGTTTACCATTTGATTTGATGCAATTATACCAACCTCACACGTTTCACATTAGGGTCCTTGCAATTACACAAGTCGTAGTGTGGTTGAGGCATCTGTTGAATGAAGCATAAAGTTAATTGCTTTTACATTTTGGTAATAATAAAAAAAAAAAAAAAAAAAAAAAAAAAAAGGGGGGGGGGGGTCATTAATACAACCAGGATAACATTTCGCAGAGGATATTACAGTGCACTATTTACAGTTTTCTTTCATGTACAGTGTGGGAATGAGTGCTATTCCAGTTTAAAATCATTGTACCCCTACCAGAAAGAATCAATGACAAATAGCCTATTGCTGCATCATGCAAGTTATCACTATTTCGCTTTTCATGCATTTTAAATAAAAGGAAGGGGTGAGGTGCCCCCCAAAAGCTACATCTGATCTCAGCCAGTTTAATTCACAGAAATCACAAAATGTGACTAAAACAATGACTGAATAAGAGATTTAAAAAATAAGTAAATTTTAAAAATTTTTTCAAAAATGTAGAGAATGGCTATTTTATTGCCTAAACTACAGATCTCAACTACAACAGTTATTTTATGAGACTTTAAGAGTTGTGCAAAAAATTAATAGCCAGAAACCACCTCCTAATGCCTGGCATACACATATGTGGACGTCAGACATTTTGTTGTATGTATCATAATATTTAATTTCTTACTGGGGGCCCAAAACAACAAGAAAAATAAAACTGCAGGAAGCTAACTGGAGCAATGTTAAGAGTTGGTCAAAACATTGTGAAAGGTTACCAAGGGTTCAGGAACCGCCTACCCCCGCCCCCCTCTTGGTCTCAAGCTCTCATACCAGATATTCAAATTCTCAGTCAACAAGTTAATAGTGCTTTATGTGTGCTCGTTTAACAGCCATGTCCAGTCAAATCTCAACATTTAAACCTCTTGAAATAGCTGGTTTGATCTCACTTAAATTTAAAAACTTCTGTAATGTATCCATGCGCATGGAGTGGCATTACATGTTGAAACTAGAACTTCGCCAAGTTAATGTACTCAGTGACGGGAAAACATCAGTTAAGTTGAGCAATTACCGAAATCTGTTACTTGGATAAACTGGTCAGCAGGGGTCATGCAGTACTGCAACACCATATCTCCATCGCTGCTCTTATCTTTATCATCTGCGTCCATCTCTGAGGGTATGATGAATCCATCTTCTGTGCACCACTCTGGTATGTCTAAGAGCTGCCAAGAATAAACAAGCAAGTAAAATGAAAGTTTCTCTGTTACAACTCAGCCGTGAAGACAGCTCATTCTGTGCGCTCTCAAACAAACTCATTACTATTCATGATGCATTGGAGGTACACTGAGTGCACTATAGTTACCTGTAATTCAACCTTTGAGGATTATCAATTTAATTCTCAATGAGCACTAGAAATCGCAAAGGCACCGTGCACCACATAGTGAGTAGGGGTGATTGTGGACAGCCAGGGTCAAACAGAGCTGCCGAAGTTAAAAACCAAGTATCAAATGCAGAAGACAGATCTGTCACCAAAAGTTGCTAAAAACCCCTGAGTATTTTACAAACAAGTAATCTACAACATAAAGTCATTTTGAAGCCAGAAGAGGACAGCAACAACTGTGTGATGCCACCATGTCCTTATGCCAGAACAGTGTTGCCAGACACCTGAGGACTGCTGCTGATTTTGACCAAGATCTGATGAATGAATTCAGCACCTGGTTGAATCTATGCCATAAAGAATTAAAAATTCTAAAAAGGAGGTTTGACCAGGTTAATAGCAAAGCATAGCTCATAAAGTGTCTAGTGAAAGCAGCATCAGGGGTCCCCTCTCACTGGTCCAACAACACTTTGGACATGTTTTAGTTGAAGATTATGTCGCTACAGTGAAGATCAAGATTTCATATAACTACATGCTATAAAATACTCACATCATCTATTGACCACATATCATTGTCCAAGCCATTCGTCTGGCTATGAGTGACTACATTCTGTAGGTAGTCAGTGCCATTGTTCTAGGAAATGAAAAAAAAAAACAAAAACAACATTACAATTAAGTGTCGGTACTATTTAATGCAATAGAAGACTTGATTAGAGTCCCTCTGAATGGACTACTAACATTCTCAGTATCCTGCAAAACAGCAAGCAGCAGTCTAATGTACTCAGTGGCTGCTTTAAGTGTCTGCACTTTGGTTGGCCGTATGTCCGGCGACAATAATGGCACCATCCGTTTCAGTTGGGAGAACATGGTTTTTATGTTTGTGATCTGCAAAGAAAAAAGGCTGGAGTTTCACATCAAGTATCTGGAACAAATGACTGCATAATTGTAGATCACTTCAGCCAAACTTCCAGCAAAATATAGCAATGATTTTTTTTGTGGGCATGAAGTGACAACATTAGTGGTAACTTCATTACCCAGTTCAGGCACACACACCAGTTAAATGGAAGCACCTAGGTGTATGCATTTGTACTCTGATAATGTTGAGCTTTATTCACTTTTCTGTATAGACCATTAATTTTCCAATTACAGAGTCAAAATAAATGTTTGTTAATACCAACAATAATATGCCTCAGTAGTCACAGCATGTTTCACTGCAATAATAACAAAACCAAGAAATATCAAAAGGTGACAGAGTCAGAACACAATTCTTGAATCAGGTTGCTACCCAGCGTTTAAAAAAAGGTGAATCCTATTATTTATTGTTCGGGTAAATTAAAAGACAGCTTTAGAGACTAATTCAGTGTCAGACTGACTATCATTTCAATGCTCAGCGACGTGTACAATACAAAAGATACATCATGTATCATCTGTCACCATACAACCTAATGGAGCGAAGTGATCCTCATGGCCTAATATTGAAAATAAGTTGTCACCTCGCGGTATTCAAGGTTCGTGCGAAATAACTCTCAATAATACTCACTCTCCGTCTTTCCTTGGCGTTTAGCAGTTGTCTTTTTTTCACGACTTCGTTGAAGTTTCCAGCGGGGTAATAGACGCCGTCGTTCTCTCGTTTGAACTTCTCGATGATGTAGTGCACGGGTAGAGCAGACTCTCCAGTTAACTCCTCCAAAATATCACCCATTATCTTCGCCTCTGGTACATTCATTTTAATGGACAGTTATGGATGGTAAAAATATGTCGCTCTCATGTCTCGTTGCTCAAGACTATATCACGACTTTCCGAAAATATGCAGGTGAGCAGTGAGTCAACTATCACACCTGTACATAATGTTTAATTAATTACATGCAGCAGTCGTGGGCTGTTCATCAAAGATTCATTCTCTTTGCGCTCCTTCATACTTAATACACAATCAAATCAAGTATACATCGGGGCTGATCCGCTTATTGCTAAAGTTATCACAATTTTCTCCACTTGCCAAAGTTAGAAAGTATATTTCAAAACAGGTGACATACAGTAAACTCAGTTTGGGGCAACAATTTTTAAGACCGACGCAGCTTAGAGCTGAATGGTGAAAAGTACGAAGTGCAACAAAGAGGCAAAATCATTCAAATTATTTTAACATTAAATTTATTCCATTTTGCGTTTCATCTTAATTACCATATTAAAATTAAGACGTTAAATATTTCTTTCAAATTATTATGTTATTTTTAAGTTTATTTATTTTTGCTATATCTTCTTCAATTGAAATCCAAGCTTATTATTGTATACCATTCAGTATAATAGTTGAATTTTTTTCTTTTTTCTTTTTTTTAATTATAGTTGAATTTTAACCAAAATCCTTTAATGTTGCAGAAAAAAAAACCTAATCCTCACAGCCTGAAACATCTTCAGCAACAACCTTCAAGTGTATGCATAGATTTTCTGAGATCATCTCAAGATTACAGCAAGAAAGTTAAATAATATAGATTTGTAGTGCTTTTTGAGATAATGTAAGGCTTAGGATTTCAAGCAAAATAATAAATACCCAAAGCTGTTGCTTTTATGGCCCCCCAAAAATGACTTCTGATAGATGCTTTCATTTGTTTAATATTTTCAAGAATAACAATGCCATTTGTGCTTCTTCAATTCCTGAGTCTAATTTACATTGACCTTGGGGTCTTTGTTGAGAGAGTCCGATTTGTCTTGAGTTTACCAGTTTATGTATTTAAGTGGATGACATGAAGTTTGCTCTAAATATCTTGAATCTTGAAATCCTATATGATTTCTTTGATTTGCCACTTTTGGTAAACCATCATACGCAACATTACCAATGACAAATCAAAATTTCATATGACATTTCATATAATTTCACAACATATCATGAGTTAATTCACCTGCACCCATGAGCCTAGCTGGGCACAGCCTGAAAGAGGAAACATGGGCTCCCCTTCCCATGGGCTCACCACCTGTGGGAGGGGCCACAGGGGTCAGGTGCAGTGTGAGCTGGGTGGTGGCCGAAGGTGGGGACCTTGGCGATCTGATCCTCGGCTGCAGAAGCTGGCTCTAGGGACATGGAATGTCACCTCTCTGGTGGGGAAGGAGCCTGAGCTGGTGTATGAGGTTGTGAGGTTCCGACTAGATATAGTTGGACTCACCTTGACACATGGCTCAGGCTCTGGAACCAGTCCTCTTGAGAAGGATTGGAAACTGTTCCACTCTGGAGTTGCAAATCTAGCAATGATTTTTGAACCAGCAAAGTTGTACATTTTAACGCAATAATAACGGAGATTGACATCTTTTTATTGGAGCCAGCTCCAAGTGGCCAGTAGAGGATCTGAAGCTTTCTTTAGTTTCATTGTGGCTTCAGCCCAGAAGCTGGGCAGTTGCTACTTGGTGTAAACATATTTACTGAATTATTCTAAAGCTTATGACATAATTATTCTTTAGGGAAATTTCATATTTGGCAAATGATAAATGAGTGGACAACACCAAATAAAATGTAATACTTTCTCCTTTGCTGGGTTTATCTGCGCTGTTAGCTGAAATTAAATGTCATAGTACACAACAATAATGTGGTCATGTTGCACTTTGTGACGTTCTTTGCATCATTTTGTGTGGCCAGTTTTTGAAGTGAAAGTGTGGCTAGTTTTTGAAACTAAAGTGGGCAGTGACTCATTTGAAGGAGTCATTGCCCACTTTTTTTATTGTGCACCAAGTTTGGGGTGACAGCATTCATTCACATTTGAGAGAACTGCACCAACAGAGTAACCACACCAGAGCAGGCTATTATAGAACTAAACATGCTAAACATAAATGAATCCTAAGTGAGAGGTGCCATCCAGGGGTGGGCATACTTATAGCCCCCCGGCTCAGTGCCTGTACATTGGTGTTCACACCGGTGAACAAAAGGGTAGTCTCCCTTTGCCTCCAGGTGGGGGTGGGTGGGTTCTGACTGTTGTTTGTGCTTATGCACCAAATACCAGTTCAGAATATCCACCCTTTTTTAGAGTCCTTGGTGGGGTACTGGAGAATGGCCCTGCTGGGCCTCGTTCTGCTGGGGGACTTCAATGCTCAGTGGGACACTTCAGTGGTGTCCTGTTTGGTGACCTGAGAATCGGGTCTCTGCTTTTTGCAGATGATGTGGTTCTGCTGGCTTCATCAGGCCAGGACCTTCAGCACTCACTGGAGCGGTTCACAGCCAAATGAGAAGCAGCTCGGATGAGAATCAGCACCTCTAAATCCGAGACCATGGTCCTCAGTCGGAAAAGGGTGGAGTGCCGTCTTCGGGTCTGGGATCAGGTGCTGCCCCAAGTGGAGGAGTATAAGTATCTCAGGGTTTTGTTCTCGGGTGAGGGAAGGATGGAGCGGAAGATCGATAGGCTGATCGGTGCAGCATCTGCAGTGTTGTGGACTCTGTATCAGTCCGTCATGGTGAAGAAGGAGCTGAACCAAAAGGCAAAGTTCTCGATTTACCAGTCAGCCTACGTCCTTACCCTCACCTATGGTCAGGAGCTGTGGGTCATGTCCGAAAGAACAGGATCGCAGATACAAGTGGTGGAAATGAGTTTCCTTTGCAAGGTGTCCAGGCTCTCGCTTAGAGATGGGGTGAGAAGCTTGGTCATCCAAAAGGGGCTCAGTAGAGCCGCTGCTCCTCCACATTGAGAGGAGCCAGATGAGGTGGTTCAGTGGTGATGATACCTCCTGATGGAAGATATGCCCCCCACCCCACCCCCCCTCAATACAGAAAAACAGAAGCAAGACTTTTATCATCCTTCTGACTTCATTTTTATTCTGATATGCAGTCACAAACTTTTATAATAACATAAGCTCTAATAGTATTAGAGACTAATTTAGTGTTAGACTGACTATCATTTCAATCCTCAGTGACGTGTACAATACAAAAGATACATCATGTATCAACTGTCACCATACAACCTAATGGAGCTGGACCCAAGTCACAGAAGCTGCTGTGATCTCATCACTGATGGAAGCTGGACGTCTCAGGTCTCTTGTGAGAATAACTTTCTAACAGGTAGTAAAAAGGAAAGGCCGGACAGGCGCAAAGAATTTGTCATGCCTTATGAGCCCAGGTTGGCCAACAGGAGCTCAGGCTTCCTCTAAAAGGAACACCCCACAGCAGGGGTCCCAGAACTCATACAGGGATGACGTACACCCTCATCCGTGAACCCAGGGAAGGCCACCAGGAAGGGCTGCGCAGGACAGGTACAGCTGAGACGGCATTGGGCATCCCACACCTATCACAGCACTGCCCCCGAGTGCAGGCCACCCCAACACCACCACCACCGCCGCCCCATGTACAGGTAGGAACAGGGATCTGCAACCACCACCAGCACTGATCCCACTGCCCCAATCCCCGCACCACCCCATCTCTCTTCCCACTCTCCACATCCAATAGGAATGAGATGGCCGCCGCTGCCATCACCCAGCGACACCAGTACCACCACAAAGGGCATGACAGACAGGATGATCAGGGAGGAGTAAGCCACCTGCAGCCAAAACTCCAGGGACCAGAGAGACAGCTAAAGTGTGACAGGACCCCCAGCACAGGCAGCATCAACCTGTGCCCTCCAACATGGATGCAAGGGGGACCAAGATCCGTTTACAAATTTAATTTGCATCATTTTTTTATATTCTATATTGTAGCTTTTCAATCGATTAATAAAAGGATGAGATGACCTTCTTGTAGGTCGAAATTTTCACCAAGAAATTTTTTATTTCGGCATATTGGATTGTAATATTTCATTACCTTCCTCTGAAACAAGGTATGTATTTAGTGGAATAAAAGAAACTGTCTACCAGCACTTCCCTATGAATTTAAGTTGATTTATATTTAAGCTTTTCAAATAACCTGAACTAGTGTTCTGGTTTTAAAACTGTATTCTTTTATAACAGAAGATGTCACCTATTTAACTTTGTAGTTATTTGAGCTGGGTCATTGCAACTGAATCACGTTTCAGGAGGCAGAGGAAAACATTCATTATCTTCAGGCAATAAAAGCAGTGATAATGCATTGCGATGATTCCCACACCAGTAAACTGACTGGAAGCTTTGGGGTGTAATATCCTGGACAGGCGTGGCAGTGGGTTGGCCTAGACATAGTAGGCGATTAATTGAAAAGAAAGAAAGAGAAAGAGAAAGACAGAGAGAGAGAGAGAGGGAGAGAGAGAGAGAGAGTGAGAGAGAGAGAAATCCATTGACCTGGTATGAGTCAAGGCCCCGAATCAGTCTTACAAAGGAGCGCTGGCGTCGCATCTCGGCACACAGGTCTGTTATAATTGCCTGGATCCGCTTACCCTGAGGACAGCCTCGATCTGTGTGCCGCACCCACTCAGCTCACACGGTCCTGAGGATGCGCTGAGGTGAGTAACACTGTTGTCTTTTCTGTTAAAAAGTAGCATTTTGCGAGGCATTTCTGGTGAACAACAGGGCGTTGCACGGATTTCTCTGGTGCGTTCATTAACAGCGTGTCCGCGTCTGACATGATGCTGTACACGCAGCCTCTTGTTTACCGTGTTCTTTTGTTCCCTGTTTTTCTACCATTAGAAAAAAAAAACTTTGACAAAAATAAGTACATAAAATCATTTTAAGTGTAACTATGTCGTTCGTGTTCTCGAGGGTTATTTGAAATCGTCACGGAGACTTGTCTATTTATCTGCGTGCAGGTTTTTCATGTATTACATTGACTCATAGCTGATTTGTGATGTCATCGCCTCCTCCATGCTAGTGCTCCTCTATGCTAGCGCTTTTTTGTTGTTATTTCGAGCTGGCTGAGGTTTTCGATGTTTTGACGATGTCGTAGTCACCACACAGGACACGATGCGCTATTTGGTCACCCAAACTGTGATGGTTTTATTTATGCTATTTACGGTGGAGACGTGCAGGGTTGCGCTGTCCTGCTGGCCTCTGCATGCCGTGGAAAGCTATACTGGAGTCTTCCTCCTCCTACCCCTTCTCCTGCCGCGGGTGCTGATGCTGCGCCGCTTGACGGAGTTGCTAGGCAGCCATGCAGCTCAGCGGCCACCATCGGGTGAAGGAACGGAAAAACGCAGCACACAATATTGAAATAAAAGCGGTATTGAAAAGTGGGGCTATCCTGATGTCCAGTGCACTATCGTGAGCGACCACCAGATTAAATTTCCTGGCTACAGGGACTTGCGTATATTGTTGCAAATGGTAAAATAATTATATCTGTAAATAAATAATGAATATATCATCTGGAGTAATGCAAGACTAATCATATTTCTTTATTCTTCCTGTTAAATTCATAATAGAATCTAAAATCTTTCTCCTCACATATTAAGTCCTTAATGACTGAGTTCCATTATACCTTAAATACCTCTTAGTTAAATATTACCATAACACAGCACTTCACTCAAACTGCTGGGTTGCTGATGGTTTTTCTTTTTAGAGTATCCAAAAGCAGAATGAGAGGTTGAGGCTTTATTTATCAGGCTCCTCTTCCAATCTGTATTTGGGATGCAGACAGCCTCTTTGCTTTTTGGTTTTACATAACTGCTTTTACAAGGTAGGAGTCTGATAAATTGGAGGCTGGTGATCAGGGATCAGTAAAGAGCAGCTGAGATAGGTGCAATATGATCTAAATTATATGTAATTGGTGTAATCTTTTTTTTTCTTTTGTCAGTCTGTCACAGGATGTTGGTAATTATGACAATATTTGGGTCTTTAAGCTTAAAGGCCTTAGTATTATTTGACTAAACACCACTCCAGCCTCTTGAAGGTGATAGGAAGATGAGTTTACATTTTTTGACTGCCTCATGAACTATTTTTGAGACGTGATAAATGTCAACTTGATATAAGCAACAGCAGAGTAAAGAAAATCAATACCAAGCCTCTTAGGTAATGATATTAATCTGGCTGCTGCTGGATGTTAGTGATTAGACACAGATGCATAACCGCTGAGTAGCTTTAGACCAGTTGGTGAAAGGAAACAGAATAAAATGTGTTAAAAAAAATCTGAATTTTTCAGTGATACTGAAATACATGGCAGGAAGCCAGCATTAGGAGAGGGGATAAAGTGGATGAAATTAGTATAATTTCTTTCAGACTTTTATGATACAATAGAATGATGATGATACAGCATTGTCTGCCATCACAACAAGATTTTTCAAGAGAGGGAGAGAGACTGACTGAGGACAAGAGCTCCAGTTTGAATTTGGGCTTGTGTAAATTGACTGCTGCTTAAAATATTTCATTAATCTGAAAATATTTGCATGAAACTAAAAAGGTAAAACATTTTTAAAAAGAATGTAATACCCTTAATAAAATACATGGTAAATTCAGTGTAAATTTCCTCAAAATCTGAAAACAGATTTGTTTTATAATGATAAAAAACTCATTTGTAGGTGTTTGAATAGGATTTTTTTGAGGAAGCTTTTGGGCAACTGATGTAATGTTTTAGTGTTTCTGAACACACACACACACACACACACACACACACACACACACACACACACACACACACACACACACACACACACA
>JAOWBL010004064.1:0-11547 GCA_028564865.1 Zenarchopterus dispar | reverse complement strand
TGTGTGTGTGTTACCTGCCATGGAGGACACGTTGATTATGGTTCCTCCTTCCTTGCCGTTCTCTTTACTCATGTGCTCCAATGCCAAGTAGGTTCCTTTTATCAGCGAGGTCTGAAGATGAAGATAAGGTTTTAATCATCATAAAGAAGCAGCTTTAAATGAAGCCGTGAAAACGAGAAACACATTTGATGGTCCTGATAAATCAATGTTTGTGAAGTCGTGGTTTTCACAGGAAATCAGTTGCTAATGCAGTTGCTATGACGATTGCTAAGCCATGAAACACGATCAATATCAGTGTATACAGATGAGTGATGGTTAAAGCTGTCCTGCAACGCGTTACTCTCCACGGAAACGGCCAGCACCCTTTATTCTGTTTTGGTAAACTTAATGTAAACCTGCTTTTTAGATTTTGATGCTGTCTCTTCAGAAGAAGCACTTTTACTGTTGTTACATTTTATTCTGAATAGTTAGTTAAAATTCAGATGGATTTTAAAGGACACAAACTAAAAATAGACACCTATGTTTTTATTTTTAGTTGCTGAAGCAGCATTCAGCTGATGCTCAAGTGGATTTGGTTGACTAATCAGAGACCAGAAATCAACTTTCAGCTGCTGTTCACTTTTCACAAATACAGTTGAAGCCAATTTAATAATTAAAAAAAGGCAAACAGTTTTTTCTCTGTGTTTCACAATAAAGTTGAGGATTTTTTTTTTCTTCTTTATGGTGATATCTGTTTTTTTATTGTAAAATGTCAGAATGAGGAGAGAATTTCATCCTCCCATCATCTTCTCCTTCTCCTGCTTCTCAGCAGCTTCAGCAGAGAGGTCCAGACATTCCTCTCCTCCACCTTCTCCAGCTCTCCTGGAGGAATATCGAGGCCTTCTCCTCCTTGGACAGGCCTGAATCATCTCCAGAGGGAGGCGTCCAGGAGGCTCCTTAATCAGATGCCTGAACAACCTCAAATGTCTCCTCTGGATGTGGAGGAGAAGTGATTCGACTCTGTCTCCCCTCGATTGGCTGAACTTCTCCACCTACGGTATCTCTCTTTTTTAAAAGTTTAATTAGGTGCTTTCCCATTTAGACAAGTCTTTGCTGTCATGGCAACTTAACATAAGAATAAAAGTAAAAAGTACCAGAATTAACAGGAAAAATTCCTGAAACAGAACAGCATCCAAACCACACAGAAAAGTCATGTTAAAATGAAGGTTTAACAGAAGGAACCATTTAGTGGAGCTTCTGCAGCAGCTGTTGATCCAGATCACCTCCAACACCTGCCTCGTTTTCACACTGTAGTCCTACAAACTTTCACCAGAGTCAGCTTTTGTGAACAGAGGTGGTTGGTCAAAGCTGGACTGGATGTCCATGATGTCAAACCAAAACAGAAGTAACAGCAGACAGCGTGACGAGAACACTCCAGCTCAAACATTCCTGACCCGATATGAATCTGTGTGGAACATTCAGGCATGTGGGTGCTGATGAGATTAGTTATGAGGCGTGCTGAAGTCCACGCATCTCAGAGTAACATCTAAAGAGGGAAAACCAGAACCAACATTGAATGTTCACCGGTATTTCACCAAGAAATTTCAATTCCTGAAGCTGACGCTGAAATGATGAAAGAACACATCCTCAGGGTCCCCAGGGCACACTGTCCTGCAGAGTTTAGAGGTCTCTTTGTAGTAACACATACTTTTAATTATTATCATCATAAGCTTGTCATCAAGCTCTGAACAAGTCTCTTACTGACACAGACACTTGTATCAGGGTGTGATGAAGCAGCGAAACACCTAAAGCCTGCAGGACAGCGGGCCATAAGGACCAGGGGGGAAACACTGGTATACATGACTGCATGAAGTCACGCGTAATTAGGCAGCTGTGATAGCGTTGGTCAAGCTAGATCAGGTGGGCAATCCTCGTCCCTGAGAGTTGGTGTGCTGCATGTTTTAGATCAGGGGTGTCCAAACTCAGGTCCTCAAGGGCTGAGGTCCTGCAGGTTTTAGATCTTTCCCTGCTTCAGCACACCTGATTCTAATTAAAGTTTGTTAACAGGTTGTCATCCAGGCCTGAACAAGTCTCTTACTGACACAGTCATTTATGTCATGGTGTGAAGAAGCAGGGAAACATCTAAAACATGCGGGACACCAGCCTTCAAGGCCTGGAGTTCGAGACCCCTCCTCTAGCACCACCAGAGTGTTCAGAAAAACAAACATGAAACCCAAACTGACTTGTCGTTGCAGCCTGAAATCATTAACTGCACATAAAAAATGAACATTTCTGAAGTCTTACAGAGTGGAAGTGGAGCAGTCACGAACCTGCAACTCCTTCAGGATCACATTACAAGTATTTAGACAACTTTCAAACGCCCCAATTACTTCATCTGTGACTCTAATCAGAGATTTCAATGTTGGGACAAAGAAATGAGGGCATGATTCTGGATTACTGCGTTGTAGGACATTCTGAGGCATTAAAGTACAGTTTAAGGATGAGGCAGACAGTCATGTTTGTTCTTTTATTTTTAAATAGTTTTTTTCAGTTGGGGGCGAGGAGGTGGGGGGCAGAGTGTGGGAAGGGGGGGCGGTGTTACTTGGGAAGGTGGATTGGGGTCAAGCACGGTAGTGGAGGGATGATGGTCTGGACCTGGACATCTGTCAGTCATTGAGCGGACCATGAACTCCTCTGCAGCCCAGATGTGACCCTGATTGAAATGCTGTGGTGGGACCTCAAAGCTGCTCAAAGCAATACCACGTCTGATCTCAAGGAGGGTGATCACAAATAAATGAACCCAGTATTGTCAGGGGCTCCTTTATCAACACAGCAAATCTTCACATGTTCTAAGAAATGACTTTAACCCTTTATGACCTACCATAGAACAAGTTTGCCTAAGCATATTTTTTACATTTTTGCATGCTAGTTGGTTAAAATTCTACAGGCATTTTGAAAATCGATATGCGAATGGGAGCGCCGGCGCTCCAGCAGGTCATAAAGGGTTAAGGGAGCTGCGTGCACGTGAACGTCCCAAAACCTCAATGACCCACAGTAACATCGGAAAGAATAGACGATACTTATCCAGTACTTCCTGTTCTTTTACAATAAATAAATAATAGCACAGGATGAAAAAATGGGTTCTTGTCTGTAGTTGACAAAAAAAAAAGAAAAAGAAAAGAGAGAAAACTATAATTTGCCCAGGACTGCGTCTGTATTTATCTCTGTGACAGTTTGTGATTTGGGGGTTTTGTCGCAGCTCTGCTATAAAAGGTTCAGGGTGATGAAGCTGATTGACTGATTACTATGAGTGTACCAGAACATCTGTGCGGTGTTTATGGAAATCCAAACACTCTGAGTGGATTTTTGAAAGGCTGACTGCACTATTGTAGGGTTGTTTGTTTTTGAGAGAACATGATGAAGATGTTGATGGCGTGATCATGGTTCATGAAGATGTTTCCTCCAAGCATCGGTCACATAAACTTGCACGAAAACCACAGAGATGATGACTCATGAAGGAAACATCCTGCTTCCATCTTCCTTTTAACTGTGGGTGTGTGTGTGTTATTGATCTTTTGGATCTAATCTTTTAGTTTCTTCTCAGTAATCTCAGGGAAACAGCATCACCTGAGCTCAGATCAAGCAGATCAGAACTCTTGCTGACTGATTCTGTTCATCCTTACCAGGTTGACTTGGATGGTCTTCTCCCAGTCCTTCTCATTGTTGATGCCGGCATTGTTGATGACAATGTCCAGACGTCCAAACTGGTCCACGGTGGTCTGAAAGGCGTCTGTTCCAGAAACAGAAACATTAGTGAGGGCATGCTGACCCTGATCCAGATGCCGTCAACACCATGAGATCATTCCATCTACACAAGCATCAACAGTCTGCACCGAGTTCAGAGAGCAACCAGTGCAAGGATTAGATTTAAAACCATTCCTGTTTGGTTTTTACTATAAAACAAAAAACACAGAAGTTTATGAAACCTCATCCACTGAACCTGGGACAAGACTGGTCTGTAGTTTTTCTGTGTCCATCAAAATAAAAGTAGCTGGATGTAAAAAAACAAGTTCATTTCTGTCCTAAGTTAAGGGTTTACTGTCCTCAGTGATGTGAGTTTGTTGTTAGAAAAACAAAAAACTTCCTGTTTCTGAGGAACACTGAGTTTCGAGGTGGAGATGGAGATGGAGATGTGAAGACGAGGAGACGAGATCATCTACTGTGATCAGTACCCAGAACCCTGCAGATCTGATCAGATGATTGAGTTTCAGACCAAGGCAGCTCCAAACTGGATCACCAGGTTCTTGACTTATCAGCAAAATAAAGAGTGGCTGCAGACACACTCACAACACACATTTCCCACCAAAGCAACTAGACAAAATAAGGTCACACGACTTGGACAGCGGTTTATGAGATACTTGGTCTGTTTTCTGGACTGACAAGTCACCTAACCGGGTTAAAGATGAACTGGGAAAGTAACCCAGGCCACCTTGAGATGGTTAACTTGATTTTTAGATCCACCAGTGAAGACTGGTTTCTTCTTGAAGTTCTAGGGCTGAGTTCCAGCAGGAGTGGAAGTGGCGTGGTTTGGTTTAGCAGTGTTTCTCACTCTGTCCTCAGGTGGCTCTGGTGGTGTTTCAGAAACACGATGCTTGCTTTCGCTGCTTGCTCAGGTGGATTCATGATGTTATGAGTTCACCTGAAAGCGTTGAGATCTCGGGGGAATCTTAATCTGTTTGTTTAAAGACAAACATTTTGCTGTGTCTTCTTTTTTCTGGAACATTCTGCTTGGACATAAATGGTGAGATTCAGCCCGCAGGTTGTTTTTCTGCGGCTATGAGATGACAGGCAGATGAAGGTGGTAAAACCGGTGAGTGACATCACCGGGAGCGTTCCACGTTTGGAAAACCAGCAATTATAAACTCACGTACCTGCCTGTAACAGATTCATCTGCTGCACACCCACCCACCCACACACACACACACACATGTACACACGTCTGCTGGTAAAACGTCTGTAGCTGTTGCAGACAGATGTAGTATCTGGAGGACGACGCTTCACCACCAAATTATCATCAACATGTGGAGTTAGTGAAGCAGTTTTAACAGCTATGTTGAAAACTTAATATCAGTCAAATACACCAATAATGAAATCCTTTCACTGTGTCATTATTTGTGCTACAGAACTGAAACCATAAGCAGAAGATTTGTTTGAGCAATAGTAAGTATTCTTGGTTTTTTATTTTTGTTAAATAAATATTGGTAAAGCATTATCTGAGGTTGTAAGACACCCCTTCTGTGATGTCACATAGGTAGCAGGACTGGCAGAGTTGAAATCAGGACTAATGGAGCTGAAACCAGAACTAGTAAAGCTGAAACCAGAACTAGTAAAGCTGAAACCAGAACTAGTAAAGCTGAAATCAGAACTAGTAAAGCTGAAACCAGGACTAATGGAGCTCTGTTTGAACTCCACTAAAACCTGCTTTTGCTTGTTTACTCGGACCTGCAGGAGAGTGGGACTAGCTACCTTTAGGCTTGATCAGTCAACCTGGACGAGTGCTGCAATGGTCCCGGTCCAGTTGGTGCAAGAGGTTGGACTCAGAGAGCTTGAAGCCTTCTGACCAGACATTATTCAGCTACCCCCAGCTAGCAGTCTTTAGGCAGGGTGAGCGTAGTTGGGGTGAGTTGTGTCGCTGAGCATTGTCCTCAGACCCACGCTGAGGTTCTGATTGTTCATTGTTCATTCAAGTACGCACAAGAACAGAAGTACACATAAGATTGGATGCAACCATTTTAACATGGAGCCCGATGGAGATCAAACAACAACATTTTAACTTCCAGGTTAAAGCCAGTGTGAAACAAACCTGCAGTTCCTCTACTGACCACTAAGGTCTGGATACAACAGTGTGTTATTCTCTACTGACCTTCAGGTGAAAACGTTCAAACTTTACAACGGAAATATTTACAGTCTGGTTCAAAAACAGTTTTAGTCTCCATATGTATATTTTACATTCATGACAACAGTGAGGGTCATGAATTTTTTTGTACATCAGCTAAAATACACAGTACTGTATAAAGCAGTGTTTCCCAACCCTGGTCCTCGGGGCACACTGTCCTGGACGTTTTAGACGCTCCCCTGCCTCATCTCACATCTAAAACCTCCAGGAGAGCGGCCCACAAGGACTGGAAGTGTGAAACAGTGCTGTAACCAAACGTCATCTGAACTAGAACAGGTAATCAACATTTTCTAGACACTGTTAAAGATCGGAAATAGAATAAAAGATGTTTGAGTTGAGGCAGTTTAAACTAGATATAACCCACTGACTCACTTCCTATGATCAGAGAGAGCTTACTAACATTTACATGACTGTAATATCCACATATTTTCTTCTTTTGTTTATTTGTCATGTTCAGATCTGTTTTTAAACTTTGTTGTATATATATTTTATCTTGGATGTTTTACTGGGTTCTGAGAAGATAAAGCTGTTTTTATTCAAACTGATAAACATAACCGTCCTTGAAAACACACACACACACACACACACACACAAACGTGCACACACACACCCATACGAGTGCATCCATGTCAACGGCAGCTCTATCAGGCCGTTAACTGCAATACCAAACGACATTCCTGCATCGCTCGCCTGCAGGGATTTACTCGCTCAGTGTCAGACAACCAAACCTGGTTCCACCTGGTTCAATTACATTCTTTAGTTCATGTTTTCTCCTCTTTCTCGCCCGGACACGCCCACGACGCACATCAGCCCAGACACATGTGCAGTAAAGCAGATCTGAAACTTTGAGACTACCGCTTATCTGCAGCTGCAGCAGTTCTCTTTTCAGCATCACTTCTCGCTGCCGACTCATCAAGTGTGACTTTTGTGTTTTAACAACAGACGAATGTGTCGGAGGGCGCTCATCTCCATCTTCACACCATCTCAGCCTGGAGGCCACGCTGACGTTACCTGTCAGAGTGTCTCCGTTGGTGACATCACACTGGATGAAGATGCAGCTGCCTTCTCCAAACTCGGCGTCCAGCTGTGCCTTGCATGCATCCCCACAGGCCTTGTTCAGGTCCACCACGGCCACCTGCGCCACAGCAGACACCATTACCAATCAGATGGCCCACGTCTGGCCCACTTCTGCAGCTTTATTGGTAACACTGACTCAGAGGGAGTAAAGCTGTTAAAATCAACCACACATCTACCAGACATGATCCACATCTGGTCCATAACCTCTAATTAGACCCAGCTCATGGGGTTTAAGCCACATCTGGAGATAGATGAGCCTTAAGAGGCAAAAGTGGTCCAGCTCAGGCCTAAGTGAAGAGATCGTTGTGACACTGAGCAGGCTGATGGTGGTTTGGCTTCAGTGGTTCTGTTTTGCCGTCTGTTCACGGCTGTGGTTTCACACCCCTGACTGAGAACAGCTCAGTCACACAAGTGTGTGAGAAACTCAACCACTTATTTTCTTTTCAAATGCCAAAGTGGTCATGCACAAAACTCGGTAATTTCATTGTTAATCTTATATTTTGGGTCTGTATAAACCTAATAAAAATCATCTAGTTGAAATGGGTTGTAGCAGTACGGTGACTAAGTGGTTAGCACTGTTTCCTCACAGCAAGAAGGTTCCTGGTTCGACTCCCAGCAGGAGTCTTTCTGTGTGGAGTTTGCATGTTCCCCCCGTGCTTGTGTGGGTTTTCGCCACGTACTCTGGTTTCTTCCCACAGTCCTAAAACATGTAGATAAGGTTGATTGAGAACTCTAAATTGCCCGTAGGTGTGTGTGTGCGCGTGGTTGTTTGTTGTATATGTGGCCCTGGTGACCTGTCCGGGTGTACCCCTGCCTATTGCCTGCTATGGGCTGTGACTGCTTCCAGTAGACCCCCGTGACCCAGAAATGGATTCAGAGGGCACAGAAAATGGATGGATGGAATGGGTTGTAGTATCATGATAGTACAACTCTCAAATGAAGAAGATTTCGTCTTTCTTGTTGTCACTATTGTTTATGTAATAGAAATGAAGCCAAGAAGAAAAAAAAACATCATGTGGGTAAAACTAAGTACCCCCTGGGCTTCACAGGATTTAAGAGGTTCTGCTGCAGCCAAGTGCTGCCAATCATCAGAAGGTGTGCAGACCTGAATGAGAGTGGCTTGGTTGTCTGGAGCACTAGGATATGTGATAACACAAAGCCAAGAGGGTAAGACATCAGCAATGGTCTCAGAGAAACAAATGTTGATGCACATCAAGGGGCGACATTTGCTTTTGTAGAATCAACACCAGTGCAAGTGCAGGAAAATTGTAGTTTCTTGAATGACCACTAGGGAGTGGCTCCAAAAGTGAGTCAAAGTCGTTAACTTTACAGCAAACACATTTACAGCCTGGTACAATAATCCAGAACTAGAGTTCACATCCAGGGCTTATAAACGAGAATAAAACCATTTCATTTAGAAGTGGATTTCTTACCTTCTGCAGACTGATGTCCAGCAACAGTTGCTTCTCTTCTCCCTCTTGACATTTATGTTAACACACACCTAAAGAGCAAACTACCAAAACATTTGCTTCACAAAGGTCTGCACACCTGCTGAAGATCACCCACCGAATCCATTTCTGGGTCACGGGGGTCTGCTGGAGCCAATCCCAGCCCATAGGAGGCGATAGGCAGGGGTACACCCTGGACAGGTCACCAGGGCCACATATACAACAAACAACCACGCACACGCACACGCACACTCACGCCTACGGGGAATTTAGAATTCTCAGCCTAATGTACATGTTTTTGGACTGTGGGAGGAAACCGGAGTAACCGGAGAAAACCCACACAAGCCGGGAACCTTCTTGCTGTGAGGCACTAAGCCACCGTTGACTGGCAGGACCTGGCTGAAGTCTATTTTCTTAAATCCTGAGATGGGTTAGGGGGTACTTAGGGTTGCCCATTTTATTATGTTTTCCTTTTTTTGGCTTCATTCTCAGTAAATAAATAATTACAGAATGAAAAAGTTTGTCTGTGCTTGTATTGTTCTTATACTAAGTCCCACTAAGATCAGATGAATTATAATCTGTATATATACACAAAAATCTCAGGGTTAAAGAGGGGGTGTTAACGTTTGGACATGACTGTACCTGTGTGCTCCAAGGGATTTAAGTTTTCAGCTGCCAAAAATAAGAAGTTCAATTTTGTTCAGCGCAGCAGCACCATGCATGTAGTAGAAGTCAGCTTGAGTGGCTGAAAGGGTTAAAAACAGAGTTATGAAATATTCAAGTGTCATTTCAGCCTGAGAGTGGAGTTAAACAGCAGCAGGGACAGTAAATGTGTCTCAGAGCAGGACCAGTCCAACCACGGCTCAGATCAGACGCTCTGAACTGGACTCTGAGCAGGTTGATGTGCAGTTTTTCAGACCAAAAGTAAGAAAAAGACAAGAAAATAAGAAAATATGCAGAAGCAGGAAAGTTGTGGAGCTGTAACTTCCTGACAGAAGTGAGTAGCAGCACTGACCTTGGCTGAGCTCTGCAGGAGGGACTGGACCACGGCTCTCCCGATGCCCTGAGCCCCCCCCGTCACCAGAGCCACCCTCCCCATCAGAGACATGATCCCAGCTCCACGTCTGTCGTCTTTCTGCCGCCTCTTTTGGGCTTTCATACGTTTTCTGCCCCTCCGTGCTGCCCTCCCCCTGCTGCTGCTGCCTCCTCCCTCCCATCAGTCTATACAAACACATCTGTCACTCACAGCATTTAAGTAAACTGTGGAGTACTAATTACACTTCTGCCCCCCTCCCCCGCTCTGCTACTCTGACGTTCACACCTGAGTAGCTGCTTCTTTAAAGTGTTTTCGGTTTTAGAACATGACTGCACCGATACTCAGACCGAGCTTCAGGTCTCTGCACGCCGCAGTCACACTCGGCTCACATGAGGGCAAAAACTGAAGAAAAGCCAAACAAACAGGCGGGTGGCTCACGCTGACGTTTCTGAGCGCTACGTTAGTGAGCGAGCTTCACTGTTTGTGTTTCTCAGATTAAATTTGTATTCTGCAGGAACACTCCCCCACTTCCTTCCTCCACGAGTCCAGCTCTGACACCCTCCTGCAGGAATCCCCTCAGCATCCAGATGAACGGGACCAGACTTCACCTGGGCCCAAAGAGGTGACAAAACAGATCCGACAAAAGTGATCCAACAGAACCAAACCCGTCAGAACCGACGGAAACAGAAACAATCCAGTAAAACCAACCAAGTCAGAGCTGACCCAGTAAGAACCAACCTGACAAAACACATCAGACAAAACTGATCTGACGAAACCAACCCCATCAGAACTGAACAAGTCAGAATCGACCCAACAAAAATGACAGACAGAACCAGTCCAATAAAATCAAGACAGAACCAACCCAACAAAACCAACCATGTCAGAACAGACCCGACAAAACCAACCTCAAAACCAACCGAGACAAAACCAACCTGACAGAACCATACCGACAAAACCAACCCAACAAAACAGAAGAAGGCAGAACTGATCCCATCAGAACTGACCTGATAAAACTGACCAAGACAGAACCAACCCAACAGCACCAACCAAGACAGAAAGTATCCCATCAAAATCAACCTGACAGAACTGGCTGCAGCAGACAGTGAGGAGAACCAGGTTACTGGATTGATTTCTTTCTATCTATCTATCTATCTATCTATCTATCTATCTATCTATCTATCTATCTAATGAGACACAAATGTAGTTTGACATCATCTCAGTAGATCCCGGGACCGGATGTGGTCTTGAAGGCAGCAGATTTTCTTTTAAAATCTCTGAGTACTTTTCTGGATTAATTTTCTCATCACAGAAGTAGAAATGAGTTTTGGATACTGATTCAACACCAGACCATCACAGAACCTGGACCAGTAACTGATAACAGTCAGGATGACCCTCTCCCTCTTTCGCCCAGAGGAAAAACAACAACAGAAAGAACCAGAATACTGATTCATGTGACCACACTGATGACTTCCACTGTGTGACTGTCTGTCCCAGAAGCCTCCGAGTCCAGAGATGTTGTCTTTGAACATAATGCTTTTTTGTCCAGTGAAGTTTTAAGCATTATTAGAGTGTAGTTCCAGTTTGTAGTTCTTGATGAAGATTTCCATGGTAACACTCGCTGACATAGTGTAATTCCTCCAGATGGTTTAATGATGTTTGGCTCTGTATTAGGACAAATAAGCCAACATCTTCAGATTTTTCTTTGGGGGATTTTCAATGATTTCCCCACACTTTTATGAAAAAAAACATCTGCCCATCTCTACTCTTCAGAAGATTTTCATTCATGCTGTTTGTAGCAACTACAACAAACAGAACCAGCATTTGTTAGTCTGAATTAGAAAAAGTGAAAAAAGGAAATGTGGTTGACAAAACATACAGCATCATGGATGTAAAAGAATTTCGACATTATCACAACTTTTTCTTGAGCTGGAGCTGTCCTCTAACTTAGAGAAGAAGTATAGTTCTGATGGTGTTTTTAAGTTTTAGGATCAAAGAACAATTATATATATATATATATATATATATATATATATATATATATATATATATAT
>JAOWBL010004063.1:0-11550 GCA_028564865.1 Zenarchopterus dispar | reverse complement strand
ACAGAACCCTGTGGGACTCCATGACTAACTTTTGAGTATGAGGAAGAGTCCTCATTTACATACACAAATTGGAATCTATCAGATATATAAGAATCAAACCAACGTAGTGCATTCCCTTTAATGCCTACGGAGTATTCTAGCCTCTGTAATAAGATGTCAATTTTGTAACCTATATATATATATATATATATATACATATATATTGTGTGTGTGTGTGTGTTTTACTGTCAAGCAGAAGCCAACTCAGCTGCATTCAGACTGCAAGGGGTTTGAGGTGAATTTCCAACAGCATACTTACCAGCATGCCTTTGTCACTGTGTGTGTTATGAGTTTGTGTTACATATTCATGATATATTATCTGTTCTTATTGTTGAAGTTGTTTTTGCTAATCTTTTTTCTTTTTTTTCTTGACAGTGGAGATTGTATTGAGCCATGAGTGAGTCCATCTTAAGGTAGCATATTGCTTAATAAGGATGATTTAAATCACAAAATAATCTTCAGTAATCTTTTTGCATTTATGGTATAAGGACTGTAAATAGCCCAAAAACTCTTACGCATTGTTGTCCTAAGCATTGTTGAAAACAATGCTTAGGACATGTTGCGGGTAATATATGATGGCAAAAGCCCCACAGAACTGAAAAGAAGTAAGATCAACCCAGAAACAGTCAATAAAGAGACAATGATATTGTAATGTTAGTGGTTATGCCTTTTTTGCTGAAAGTGCTACAATGAGGTTTTTTTTTTTATACATTTCTTTTTTTATGGACAGTGATGTGCAAATCCCTGCAGATCACTAATCTGTGGGTGAACTGAGGAGTCACGAGTTCCATGTAGGATGTAAGAATTACAAATAATATGTTATTGATTTCTTCACAACTTTACATCCATTCAACTGTCAGCTTTCAGCATTTTGCTCTTGCTCTTTGGAATATTAGCTGTGTCATTAGATGCAAAGAAATCATGCATCTGCTTTGGAAGTACTGTACTGTTGAAGTTGAGGTGTTCAACCAGCAGAGCCAGAAGCACATGGACTTACCCAGGTCTATAGACACATGACTCTGTGACTGCACTTTTCCATGCAAAGTATCGTTGTCACTGTTTTGTCCATTTTTTAAACATCCTTTTTGTGTAGTCCTTGTGCACAACAACATACTTAGCTGCAAATAACGGGAAAAAAATACTGACAAAATAGGAGTCAACATAAAGTATTCATATTATAAGTCTAATTAAAGCTGCTATTGTTTAACCTTTTTTATCTACAGTATTTTCATACTTAGTTTTATTCTATTTTTTTTTCTTTTCTTTAGCATGTGTAAAGTAAGGTAAGACAACTGAAAGTGAAAGGACTATTTCTATATTTTTCATCAACTTGCTATCAAGGACACTTAAAAATATAATTTCATTATTACAAACAAAGGGTTAATTTTTCATCCTTACTCCAAAGTCCTCACATGACCACAAGACTATGGAGAGCCACATCGTACTTTAAATTTAAAAATATTTGGATTTCTGTTTTACAGAGTTTTACTTCAGCAGTATCTACGACTTATGTGGATGAAGTGGTTGAAAATTGGATCCTTTTCTGTGGTTTCGGCTCCATCCGTCTCCACAGCCAGAGTTTTCTTTAGCATAAGCACTGCGCAAAATGAGAAGTCACCTCAGACAAGGCCACTGGGGTAAGTACATCATTTATGTGATGTAATTTATCCCTATCACAGTCTATGCATGGCTAATTAAACTGCATATCTTCTCCCCAGGAAAAAAAAGGTCAAGTGAAATTATAAGGTCTTTCTGAGGGTGACTTTTCAAAATCAGTGAGTTAGTGTAAAATGTGAGATTGTGTTGGATTTAGGTATTAATCTAACATTCAGAAAATGTTAGTATCTACTGATCACATACATGCAGAAATAAAATATACAGTTGTTGTACAACTGTATATTTTATTTACTGCAACTGCACATACCCTAAATACAATATACAGGGTATGTGCACTTATGCGTCTGTATGAGGGGTAATAACTTCAGTGGTGTAAGATACTTTAAGATTTATGCAGCCTAAAAAGACTACGCACATAAATATCATCTGACTCTTGTTATTACTGTTTAAACAAAACCAAGCCAAAATGAAGAAACAATTTGTAAATATCTAACTAAAGTCTTATTATTTGTATATGACAAACTTTTGGAGAAAGGTCGGGACAGCGGAGCACTCTTGTATCCGTACCCTTCTCTTCCCCAGCTATCCCTTTGTACTGAGTGCAGAATGTGCTTGTGCATTGTCTTGGTGAAAAGTTCATGGATATTGTTGGAAACGATAACATATAGAAGGTCGCATTCTGCCATCCCGAGGAGTAAATGACCTTTCCCAAATACACTGTTACAACCCCATACCATCAGAGGCATGGGGTTATATCAATGTCAGTTGGGCTTTTAAACAGCCTGGATGGTGCTTTTTGTCTTTGACCTGGAGAACAAACCATCAATTTCTTCCAAAAACAGATTTGAAATACTAATCAATAGACATTTCAGCTGTGTGAACATCTATCCAAGATGCCTTTAAACCCATTCTATCGCCCTATTGTATCCCTCGACAAATAATTTCCACAGAAATCCCTCACCAATGTGGGTTTATTAGTTATTCTTAATATAGTGTTGACAGAGATCAGAAATCACAGTTCTCCAACTCAGACTTCCACACTTATTCTTTTCACACTGAAATTCCTTGAGATTACTTGAATTTATTTAATTTTATGCATTGTAAAAAGAGAATTCTGAAAACCATTTTGGTCTTTCTATATGGAGCATTGTGTTTAAACTCTTGAGACTTTTCTCACACATTTGTTGACAAAGTGGACATCCTTTTTCCAACTTTGCTCTTCAAATACTTGGCCTTTCATGGATACTGCTTTTGTGCCAAAACATGATTACAATCACCTGTTGGCATCACCTGTTTGTAATAATGGCATTATTTCTTAATATCACTTCCTAGTAGCATTAAACTGCACCCATCCTGACATTATTTGGAATGTGCTGCAGGCTATGTGTGTTTTCTTGTCTGCAAATAAATTAATGTGAAAGTAAGACTCTGTTTTCAATTTTTTTCTAGATTGTTCTATCAATGTTCTTATTTATAGTTTTAAACTGAGAAAGATTATTCACAAATGTAAAAGATTCAGTGGAGTTGTCAGTGTCCCAGCAAGTTCACCATATCACAAGATTAAGGTATAATTTCCTTGAAAGAGATGAAAATAAAGTGGAGATATTTGGATAACATGAACAGTATTTCACTTGACAATTAGTATGAGGTTGTTTAGCTTCACTTTAGCCATTTGAGTTTTGTCAAGCATGGTGATGGAGGGGGCAGCATGGTGGCTTAGTGGTTAGCACTATTGCCAAGAAGATTCCTGGTTCGACTCCCAGGCCCAGGAAGAGTCTTTCTGTGTGGAGTTTGCATGTTCTCCCTGTGCTTCCGTGGGTTTCCTCTGGGTACGCCGGCTTCCTCCCACAGTCCAGAAACATGTATGTGAGGTTGATTGAGAGCTTTAAATTATCCATAGGTGTGACAGACAGTGTGTGATTGTTTGTCTCTATATGTGGCTCTGTGATCAACTGGCAATATGTCCAGGGTATACCTCTGCCCCTCACCTTAATGAGCTGGGATTGGCTCCAGCAGACCCCTGTGATCCTGTACAGGAAACAATGGGTATAGAAAATGGATGGATGGATGATGGAGGGGTCAAGATTTGAGTTTGTGTTGCACCCAAAAGACCTGGGAACCTTGTAGTCCACAAATTGTCTGTATGGCAAGTATTCTAGAGTCACATTTTAGGCCATTTTCCTGCCAGATAAAGTTTGACTGAAACTGTGTCATGCAACATCGCAGTGCTTCCAAGGACAGTATCAAAAATAATAAACACTGACACAGTCACATTTGTGTGCCCAAATACAAAGTCAAAGATGTAAAGGCTACTCATAGGAGGCAGGTGGATAAGATGAGACTAAACAAGGTTTTGTGTCCTGCTAACAAACCAAATCCTAACTGAGGCAGTTGCAAAAAAAAAAAAAAAAAAAAAAAAAAAAAAGGAACTAAAGAGCTGTAGAGAGCAGGACTGTCATGGAGGAAGCAACAGAGCAAGAAATTGAGCTGTGATAAATGAACAGAAAAACAAACCAAAATGGAGTTTAATGATATTTTTTAAAGAAGAAAAGAAAAAAATGGGCCATAGTTACAACAAAATGAGGTATTAAAAATAGGAAGGAAATGAGAGCAATCTGTTTGAAGCATGCTATCAATCCAAACCCAGGTGTGAAACAAGAATGGGAACTAAAATTAAACAGAACACACAAGGATGTAAGTTTTACAAAAATTACATTAAAAGTAGAACAATGATAAAAATACAGAATATACAAATACAATACAAAGTAACTGCCCACAGAAAAGGGACCTTATTAAAAAAAATAAAAAAATCAATGAACGTAAGTGAACCAAAGGAACTAAACCAACAAAATGTTTCAAAACCACCAACCATGATAACCATCCCATTCATTAGGAATAATTCTTGCCACCAGAAACCTAAAAGAAGGGGATGGATAAATCTGATCGTCTATACTGTTCTCATATTCTCTTTAACACAATACTAGTTACTGGATCTTTATTAGTCTCCCTTGTCTGTTTTTGTTACATTTTGTTACATTAATCTGTTTTGTTTCATTTGCTATGTGCAATAATATGGCAAGGGATTTTTATTTCTAAGAGTTACTGCCCCATCTCAGTAGATTTAAACATAATGAATTTGAAATGACTAATATTTACATATAAGATTTAAAAAGTATAGAGGTTAAGCTTTAAGTGTCACCAGTTGAGGAAAAGACCCAAGTACAGAAAACCACAGGGTAGCGTTACAGTCCTTATTGAATTTCACAGTCTTTGTTGGAATGGTTGATAGTTCAGCAGCCAGGTAGGCAGAGATAGAGAGTAGGTCCCAGTTAGGCAGACAGGATATCTCACAGTACACAGAGAAACAGGTGGGGAGGCAGACAGACAAGCAGGCAGGATTATAAACAGTAAGGCAAGCAGGATCTGGACACAAGCAGAGAAACAGGTAAGCAATAATCCCACAACAAGGAATCTAGGCCAAGTGCTAAAACTGACAGGAAATGTAGTTTTGACAAACTGGCAAGGAGTTGCTGAAGAGCTGCTCCTCTTATACCTGTTGACTGTTGATTGCAGTCAGGTATGTAGGCTGCAGTGGCTACGCCCAGGTAGGAGGGATTACCAGAAACACATAAGGGGAGGGGAGACAAACAGAATACTTATAGCACATGACATTAGGAGGTTTCACAAAAATGTGACATTTACCTTTTATAAAGGTAATGGAGGTAAGAGTAAATTAAGACACTTTATCTAAAAAAACCCTGCAATTTCTAAACAGTAAATGCAATATATTTGTTAAAACTTCTTACATGAAAGCAGAAAGCCAACACTTTAATCACAGCTTGATTGTTTTAATTTCAGATCCACTGTGGTGCCATATAAGGAAAGATCATAAAAACTCTGTAATTGTCCAAACATTTCTGGACCTTACTTCACGAGAAGAAGAATTTCATTTTCTATCGTGAGTTTATAGGAAGCCACTGAAGAAAAGCTAAATTGACTGAGTCAAACATTTAGGACTAAGAAGTAGAGTCCCAAGTAGAAGTAGAGTCCCCCACCTATCATGGTAGTTACATTCCAGAACCCCTGTAAAAGGTGAAAATCTTTTTTTTATTTTATAGTTTAACACTAGAACTGCTGAGGCCTCACAGATGATTAGGGGTTTTACTATGTGAATACCATTGTCTAAACAAAATCTGCAGGTCTGTCACTCCCTGACATTTCCTAAATATGTGAGTTTTACCTTCTCAAAAGTTTTGAACATATTAAAATAATATGCTCCCCCTCCCCCATTTTATCCTTGTTTCGCTTACATTACAACATATATACTGATCTGAAGAGGGAAAGAAAGAAGCAAGAGCATCACCATTTTACATATCAGATTTGGAAAGCTTGCAAACACATACACAAATAGGGGAAAAAGAAAAAGACTGTACACTGTAGAAGAAACTTTGCAATTTTTGCAAGAAATGTGTGGGGGACTGATGGAAGAGAAGTATGGGACTTAAGTGATAAGGACCTGATTGATGAGAAACTCACCGACTCTTCGTTGGACCCCTGCAGAGAAAAAAAAGAAGAAAAAAAAGTCACCTGACAGCTGTTAGACTCACGATGTCCAGGCAAGGTAGGGGAGTTTCTACACAGACATTTTTTTTGCTGATACAAATTGATTTTTGTTGCCTGAATTTCTGAAATTATGGCAAGAAATAAAGAATTATATGCCGTTCCTCATAAGAGGAAAACCAGCAGTGGCTAAAGGGGAGCTAGCTGATTTCAACTTCAGCTGACATCACTACAATAAAAAGATCTATTATTATTATTATTGTTATTATTATTATAAATAATAATAAATTGTTAAAAATAACAGTTTTGGTGTGTGCTTTAAACACAGAGAAAAATACTTATTTCAGATGTAAAAAGCTGTAAAAACCCATAAAAACATGATCGCTATTAACTGCTGATCTCCGCAAGCAAGCATTCATACATATATTAATGAAAAAAATGTGATATAGCTGGACCGCAAAAGGTGATATAGCAGGGGATCACTGTAATACAAACTCATGGTAGGAAATGCACGTACAAATGTTAATAAATCATTTATGGCAAAAGAAAACAGCCTCATTCTTATAATAGTTAATTACCAGAAAATTAGAAGTCATTTAGGCCTTCATGTCATACTTATAGTTTAGCTAATTGACTAGTGTTATCTGGCTTCATGGATGGATATGGGTGAATATAATCTCTGCAGCAATGAAAGTTTATCCAATGTAGTTTAATAATAGTACCCACTGGAAGTGTGTGTGTGTGTGTGTGTGTGTGTGTGTGTGTGTGTGTATATATATATATATATATATATATATACACAATGAAAAGTGTCAATCCAAGCACAGAACCATGTGGAACATTACAAATCCCTGTGGCGAGTAAAGTGCTTACCTCATTCATATGAATAAACTGGAATCTGTTAAAGCAATTAGACTTTAAATTGTCTTAATATTTACTTTAATCCCAATAACACACTCAAGCCTCTGTTAAAAAAAAAAAAAAAAAAAAAAAGTTGTGACTGTGTGAATAAAATACATCACTGAGTTCAAACAAGTAAGTCCATTAATTGAAGCCAACATGAGATTGTAGGTAACTTTAATAATTACTGACTCTGTGCTATGATGCGCTCTTCAACGGACATCTATATCCACTTCTTCCTATGCAGGATCACAGGTGGTTTGGTGGAACATAAGCTGTCTTTGAGTAAAAGTTGGACCCTTTGTGGCCCTGGACAGGTTGAGAATGTGAGCTCAACTGTGACTTATAATATATAAAATACTTTTTTGTTTATTTATTTACTTATTTGAGAACTTAGAAAATTCAAAAGTGACACTGGACATCTGTTTACAATTAGCTTACACTCCTGAATTAAGAAAATAGTTTTTTGTTTGTTTGTTTGTTTTTTAAGTACACATTTAATCACAGTGTTCTTAGAAGCCTGAGGCACATAGCTTGTCAATAAGGATAGATTGGTGTAATCCAATTTGGAAATGTTAATTAAGGGGAAAAAAAACCCCTGAAACAGTCCAGTTGGCCTGTGTGTGTGTGTGTGTGTGTGTGTGTGTGTGTGTGTGTGTGTGTGTGTGTGTGTGTGTGTGTGTGTGTGTGTGTTTGGAGAGGTGATCACTTTTGATTAAAGCATTATACTTGTCCCATTTTGGGAAGTACAGTATAACTATGTTAACACATTTACTGAAACAAATAATATATTGCTGCTCTGTACAGACACACCTAACTCACAAATATTTTTTCCAGCATTTCATGCAGTGGTCACTAGAGTGAACAGGTATTCAAAAGTTGTTTTCGTCTATTGGCATGAGCCTTGATGTCAAAGTTGCATATCAATGTGTCATCCCACACAAGGTCACCCACTTCTCAGCCTAAGTGCAAAAAACTTAGGCTGAGATAAAGCAAGATAGCAGGAAAAAGAATATCAGTCAATTCCTGCTATTCTAGGAGACCCTTATTGAAATTTCTAAAATTTTGTTTTGTGTAATTGCGATTAATCATGTGTACACTAAATTCCACTTACTTGCACATCATCCATAACTGACTGTTTTAGCTACATTTGATACAATTACTTTGTGATGTTTGACAATACATAATCTGCAATAACTTTTTACCTGTAAAGCCATTAATTTGTTACTTAAATTGACATTTTGGTTTTATTACACTGTACCAATATTTTGTGCAGATTAGGTCCATCATGAGAGCAACATTTCATGTCTTTATGTTTTGTAGAGGTGAGGTGCAGAACAAGCTAAAAAAGCCTTCAGGATAGTAGTGCAAATACAATCTTAGTTGAGTGTGGATGATGTTAGTGGCAGTGATGATGGATGGCAGCCAGAAAAAAAGACGAAGAGCAACTGCTAGCAGTAGTGACAGTGGAACTGAGGATATTCCACCTGACAAAGACCAAGAACACAAAGAAAGCAGATATGTGCAGAAAATGAAAGACAAGTTTGAGGGGGACTGACTTCATTCTTACAAGGGGGAAAGTGAATACTAAGGGAACAAAACCACCAGATTTCTTCATGCATCTATTTCCCAAAAATTTGGTAATTAAAATGGGGGACTATTTGAGTGGTCTTGACATATCACATACTATAGCTCAAGAACATACTAGTTATCAGAGGAAAAGTTTCATCTTGATTTGATAGCAAGCATTATGCCACTAAACAGATTTGAGCAGGTTCCGAAGTACATTCACTTTGTTGATAATCACTGAGAGAAGCCAGGAAATGCTGATAAGTGCTTCAAAATGAGACACTGTTGGATCCACTCAAGAAAACCTTCTGGTTAACTTCTAATCCTGCATATTTTGAATGGTTCACCAATTTCTTGTTAAGCTGGGGCTTAAATAAAACTGAACCCACAATGCGGATAAGGAGCCAAAACAAGTCTTTATCACCTTATCTCCTGGACTTCTCTGTTTTTCTTTTGGGATTATTAAAGGACACGTCGTAGACAGGAACAATGAGGAGGACCAAGGAAGATGAGACGAGCCAGACCACACGAAGAGGAGCACTGAAGCCGAGAAGCGCAGGAGGAAGAATACCGGAGAGCCAAGGACAGACTGGAAGCACGACAAACTCAGGGTGAGCACCAAAATCTGCTGGAGACCACAAGAGGAACTCGGAATGAATACAAACACAGACACAACGAATTGGCAAGGAGTGGAAGTCTTTGCTTCTGAATCAGTCAAACTTGTTCTGACTTATGGGCTTGGTCTAGGCAGAGAGTAGCTAGGAGGAGGATTTTGGTGGGATGGGTGGTTAAGTTGGTCTTTGAGGTCACCAGTATTCCCACGGCTACTGACGACCATTGGCTTTTGGCTAATGGTAACACTGGAATAGTCTGTGGTCTCCCTCCCAGCAATAAAAACATAACCCAGCCATGAGTCTTCATTGGTGTTCTTCGGCAGAGAGATGAGTTCGGCCAATGTGCATGGGCTCCTCAGAGCTCATAGGGATCTTCACCATGGTTGGAGAGAAGCGAGACAGAGATTTCCGTTCCTGGCTTCTCTCCCATAGTTAATTATCTAGCCTGATTGTCAATGAGATGAGTTCATATAGGCTCCATGGGTGGTCTCTTGTAGTTAACTCATCCTTGAGTTGATCATTTAGTCCATTAACAGAAATGGCTCATAGAGCATTGTCATTACAACCAGAATCTACTGATAAAGTTTGAAATTCAACCTCGTATTCTGCTGCGAAGAGGTTTCCCTGCTTGGCGTTAACTTCTTGTCTACCACAGTTTCCCTGACAGGGTGATCAAAAACCTTTCTAAATTCTTGGACAAAGTTTACATACAATAATTGGCCCAGTCCCTGGTTGTCATAAGCGGATTCTGCCCAACATAAGGCTTTACCTTTTAAAAGTCTGATTACATATGCCACTTTTGCTCAATCGTTGGCGTAGGTGCTGGGTTTTTGTTCAAAGATTAAAGCACATTGTAGAAGAAACTCTCTACATTTCCCTGAGGTTTCGGCATATGGTAGAAGGTTCAGAATGTGAATCTCTTGGGGTGGATCCGGCTATGTTGTCGGGTGTGCAGGTGTTGGCAATGCAGAGACATAAGGAGAGTGCACAGTGGTTAACAGGTCTGCGAGAAGCCAAGTGATCTGTGCTAGCTGGGTGGTGGTGTCATTTTACCTCTGGTCCAGATATTGAAACATCTCCTCATGATGGGCTATTTGGTCCAGAAGCTGACTCCTTAGGCTAGGGGCTTGGGTGGAACTAGACGGATTTCCAGCTGGATCCATTTTATGGCCAGATTGTTCTGTTAGAACTCTACACAGAACAGGATCGAGAAGTGGACTCGTAGTGAAATAGTCTTTATTTACAAGCCTGGAGTCGTAGACGCCAATGGACAGGAACAGTGATGAAGACAGGTAATCCACAGGTATCCAGGAACAGGCGAGGCAAGGAACAGAAGGGTTGGACAGTGAACAGCAATCTGGCGTTGGCTTGAGGTCCTCCGTTGCAATTTATAGAGCTGTTGATTAGACGCAGCTGCGATGCCTGGTTGTCACACTGAGACATGCCCACTGGATCACAACAGTTGTACTTTAAAACAACACTGTAACCTTTGTGAGTGAACAATGATAAATTCACTTATTGTTGTACATAATGGAGTGTCTTTAATCAGGGTTTCGGTTCAATTTCTGCAAAGCAATTTGTGATATTCATTTTTGCTTACAAGTACTTATTAAAACTTAAACTTTAAGAAAGGCCAAAAGCTCTTAGTTTATTCATGAATGCTGCACAGAAAACAGGAAGCTGTTTCCTTACCTCTAATTACAGATCTTAGCTCTTTGACCTCCAGCAAACAAACCAAAATATCTCCCATGATGGCACTTTTTTCTTTCACTGTGTAGCATTTGTTTTTCTTTTTAAAATTTTTCTTTTGTAGTCATCAACAGCTCAGAAAATAAAACCCACCTTAATTAATGAAGTCATGGTACACAGTTCCTTCTCATTTTTCATTTACTGCATATTGCTGAACCAATTAGTAACTCTTACATCCAGAACATTACTGAACCAGCTGCGCCTTTCCATTCTGACAGCCTAATTGGAACTCACACCTCAAAGCATATTGTTCAAAGACACATTTTCAAGCAATACATTTTTCAGCTTTATTGCAATGACTGTTTTTTCTTCAAAATATATAGCTTTATGTGTGGGCTGCTGCTGGCACATCAGACTTTGAGAAGTTAATCATATTTAATGTGGCTTCTTTCCCTGCTGCATTTAGAATTCATTTTCAGAAATAATGAAAGTTAAGCAATTCTGGGCTTTTTAAGTTAAAACATCTGACTGTGAAATGCTCAATGAGTGAAGATTGCTCTTA
>JAOWBL010004062.1:0-11553 GCA_028564865.1 Zenarchopterus dispar | reverse complement strand
TATATATATATTTTTTTTTTTTTTATAAAATCAGGTGCTAGCATGATGATAAAATGTGTTATTGCTTAATAATGTATATGAGCTGGTGTGCTAAAGCTCTTGTGTAATTTCTGCCCACTGACCTCACAAAATACTTAAAAATATTGACACCAAAAACAATGCAACTTATCTGGACAGCATGTGCTGTCAGGGCTGGATATTCATGAAAACGGTGTTTAGGCATAAATCTTAAGTTAGGCGTGTGAGTGTTTGCACGTAATTCAGAGCTGTGAAGTCTTTCGTTCACGTTTTCTTAACAAAGCTTCACTCTGTCTTGCAGATAACGGGGTTTCTCCTCCGTGCAGCCAAGCGCTTCCAGGTTAATGTCTATGTGGAGAAAATCGAGAGCTTCAGGTAATCCAGCTGGAGTAGTAGTTGGAGTATGACGTAGTTCTTTATAAACCTCACTGTCACCAAACTGGCTTGAGTTGAAGCTCTAATGGTTGTATGACAAAGCGTGTTGGGAAAGGTTGCCAGGAAGATAAAGAGAATTTTACCCACCATCATCATTATTAGTGACCTTTTGGACACATCTGGCTCACTTGTTTACGCGTCTACCTGACTTCTGACAGAACAGGCAGTGAGATCACTCTGAATCCAGACTTTTCTGTTTTAGTTGCATCACAGCTTGTAAACTGAACGGATATGATTTTTAGATGTCATGAAGCAACCTGACAAGAAATAATCCCAATTGATGAAGTGAAATTAAAATGAAGAAGTGAAGAGTCGCGTAAGCCTAAGCCACCGCCACCCCCCACCCCCCACCCCCCACCCCCCACCCCCCCCACACACACACACACACACACACACACACACACTTCCATGGTCACTTCTTCTCCTTTTATATTCTCATATTTGTTCACCGCAGCTTATTTAACTCATTTACAAAATAAACCTTGACATTACATACAAGTGCCCAACAACTAGTATTATCATGAATTAGTTAACTTTTTGAGTGGGAATGTCAACAGGACACATGCAGGGGTTTTCATTTTGACATAACTGTACGGAGACATTACACGACAGTATAGCTATTATTATTATTATTATTATTGTTATTTTATTATTTTATTTTATTTTGCACAAAAGTCTATAAGCACAATTAAATTAGTCACAGACCAAATACTTGTCTGGATCGTGTACTGCAGATGATCAAGTTTTGATCAACAGAAGCATAACTGCATGATATATTGTAAGACCATTTAACACGACACAGTGGGAAGTGGGAGTGTTTGTCACAGTGGGAATAAGCATCATGTGGTTGTTTTTCATTGTGCATCTGTTTTGTTTGTTTGTTTTTGTTTTTTTTTTCTTTCAGTCAAACGGGAAATGTGAGGACAGTGGTCCTACCGGTGGTTTATATCAATGAGGTACAAACACACTCTCCATGCTGCTTCACACACAACAGAAAACCTTATGTGTAATGTATAGTGTGTGTAATCTACATTAATGCCATGTTTAAAAGGCAAAGGCTTTTTATTTTTTATTTTTTTAGTTTTGTGGATCTAGCTTGTATACATGTATATAACCTTTTGCCATAGGCTCATTTCTTGCAGATTCTTTCATTCAAAGAACCATTAATTTAATTGTGCTGCATTATTATTACTCAACATTATTATTGTTGAGTGTTTTTAAATTTTTTTTTTTTTCCCTGCCAGAGTGTTGTTATTGATGACGCATCGGCCAAGAAGCTGCGCAAGATTGTTGTTCAGAAGAATGTTGTGGAGAACATCCCCTTCATGCTGATTGGTCTGGGAATCCTTCTTGGAGGAATCTTCATGTTCCTCATGTGTCGACAGAAAGTCCCAGAGGTGAGTGCCAGAAAAACCGACTTTTACGTCATTAAAACTGCAATTGTTTTTCTTTTTTTGGATTCTTGGTTAAACAGCTGATCAGTTACATGATTAAAATGAGACATAGGTACAAAGTGGTTGTACCTTTTTATTCAGATTAAGTGTAAAAGCTTTATGTGCCAAATGAATATAAACAAAACAGGAATTTAAAAAACAACACTTCAAGTCTTAACATTTTGAAAAACGCTGACTAAGAGCAAATATAAGGGTAACAGCTCAGCAGTATTGATAAATGTGTTGTGGTGACATATTTTGTCTTTCAGAGCACCGCTGCAGAACGACAGCCTCTGCTTTCGTCATAGCACCAAACTGAATGTGCGAGAAGGAGATCTGTCACATTTACTATCGAGTCATTTCAAGGGTTCACTGGATCCAACATTCTTACAAATTCAAAGTAACCACTCATAACTGGCATGCCATCTTTTAATCTGTTTTTACACTTTTGAATCAGTGCGGAGGACTGTTTTCAGTATTTGTAAAGAAAAAGCACTAGCGTTACTGTCTTCATTCAGAGTTGTAATACTTTTTTTTTTTTTTTTTTTTTTTTTTAAAGATATACTGCCACTATTGAGTAATGGTATATACTACATTTACGATTGTGCATGAATGTGTGTGTTTGGATGTGTGTGATGTGTACAAGGAAACCAGGTAAAGCTACCAGAATGGTTTAAATACTCAAGTTTGTTTTTAAAACTAAGAAACCATGTTCCATGTTTTTGTATCGACTAAAATCAAACTGTGCGGACCGATCCCTAGCACAATATTTTATTTTTAATTGGCCTTAAATATGTTTTTGGTGAAGGAAAAAAAAACAACAACAAAAAGCTCTTTCTTTGATGATGATAATAGTTTGGATCTGTGTCAGAATCAGTCTCTTGTGCTCAAAAGCCAAGATAATAATGGATCTGCTTCATTTGGAAACCACATACCACCTTGTAGTTAACCCCACTAATCTACCTTACCTGGAGGAAAAGTTAATTAGTATTAATTTACAAGGAAAAAGGGAAGGTTTCAGCCTGCTGTGACTGTCTTTGTGACGTGAAGTACTCAGAAATATTTTCTCTCTCTCCAGGATTCAGTATTTTGTTCTGATTCTTGCTGATTTTGCTGAAAGATGATTTATGACACTGACATAAGTTTGAAGTACTTGTTTCTGTAGGATTGATTTCTGCAGGAGGTTTAAGAGTGAACGGCTGATATAAAATCATTGTTGATTTGTTGGACTGTGCTTGTTTACAGAAGATTGTTCATTTCTGAAATAAGATTAATTTTATTGTTCAGCATTGCACAGAATATAACTCTAATCAGCCGTTTTTTGTTTTGTTTTTTTTTTTTTTAAATAGGACTTTTAGCGTTAACTGACCAATGTCTTGTGCTCATTTTGTGTTTGTGCTGTACGTGTAAAAGGTGACATTGGTTACATAACCACTCTGTTGGAAAATATGTCCTTAACATGTAATCGCAAGTTTAAAAACTCAACAGGTCAGACATGCTTTTAATAATTTGCACTATGTATTGTCATTTGCTGACTTACCAATAAACTTTGTGTGATAATGCCTAATAGACTTGAAGTTCATGACATCTTAGCATGACTTAAAGTGTTGTCACAGCACTCTTAAAAAAGCACCAGCTCATGTATCATTCGGCAGGGAGAATGCTTGACTTCAAGTAATACTGTGGAGAGATTATTAGCTGTAAATTATTCCACATATGTGAGGCATTTAAATTATTCCCAGTGAAGAAAGCCTCTATCAGCAAAATGTGTGGTATTTTTAGTCCAATTGCAAATGAAAAGGCCTGATACTGGAAACGTCTTTTCTTCTTCTGAGGATTGTTGAGGATGTTTATGCCCACTCTGTTTCACTTGAAGTAATCTTTCACGCTGGAAAAAGATCAGTCCACATGATTCACTTTCATTCCACCAGAATTTTTTTTTTTTAAATAAATTTGCATTTATACGCCACCATAATGGATCTGCAATAAGAAGATTAAGATATGATAGAAGTGTAATCTTTCATCATTAATTTAGTTTTGCCATTTAGAAGTACTGCTATAATAAAGAATGTACATCTATTTTCAAGAGCTCAAATGTGTTTGGATTATTCTGTGGAATGAGTTTGCTTGGGTAGATTTGATCCATTCCCTCATTTCTTCAAAATGAACGAAGCATGTACATTTTAGGGGTATTGAATTGGTATTTGAAGGCTGTTTGGCTGGAGCTACCAATATGAAGCCCAAAGAGATCTGAATGAGGCTGAAAATCAGCATCAGTACATACGAGAGAGAGCAAAAACCTGAGATCTGGCCAAATCAACGGTTTTAGTGAATTCTTAAAAAGACTGGAAGACTGCAGGGCAACTAAAGTGTTCGATTGCAGAGGTCCCACCTTGATGATGTAAAACGTCTTCACAACATCAAGAGAAGTCACGAATGCTGCTGAGAAGGAAAATGCATTGTCAGCATGTATCTTCAAGAGAAACCTTCATGACTCTAAATACAGATGGGTTACAACAAGATGGAAACCACTGTCAACATTCACGAGGAAAGCCAGACTAGATTTAGCCAGAAAATGTCTTTAAAAAAAGCTTTTCATGCTCTGCAATCAGATCCTTTGGACAAGTGAAACCAACAAGCAGTAACCGGAGCTGGCTGCAGTGAAGGCCTGGAAAAGCATCTCCAGGGAGGAAACTCCATCAATTCCAGACTTCAGACAATCATTGACTGGAAATGATTTTCATCCAAGGATTGAATATGCATTATAGTTGTATTTAGAATCATGTCACATCAAATATTTTTTTTTAGCCATTTAGCAATTTCAGACAATTGTGGTACTTGGACTAAGATGGCTATAAATATTAAATGGTAAATGCCATATTTGAGTGAAAACTTTGATCACATCTGAAATATTGTATCTCAGATCCTCTGTGGTGGTGTTTAAAAGCAAAATCGTGAAAACTCTGTCATTGTTCAAATAGTTATGGACCCATACTTATGTTAAATTTGTTAATGCACATTTTAAATTTGTCTAGTTTTTAGTTATTAGTTATGGTTGCAAACCAAAATCGCTCTGGAAATGAGCTCCCAGATGCTTTATATCTAAATAAACTATTAGTTGGACTGAGTTAAGTAAACTGATTTGCTTCAGGCACAGTTTGAACTATTTTTCTCTGAATCTTGGACAAGTCTTTTATTCTATTCAAACTTTGCTCTTTTAGTTTTCTATAAAACTTTAAACTGTCTACCAACATGTCTCAGCTTCACTAGAACCATGAAATAAAAGGGAAAAAAAAGATCATTTGAACCCTTTTCTCAAAGATTATTTAAAACATGAATGTTGATGTTTTTGTGGTAAAACTGATGTCATGCAGAAGCTCTTCACAGGAAGACCGTGTAATCCAGGATGTTGTAGTAATGTGGAATTACAAGAATGTTTTTCCACACTAACACGCTATAATCTCTATAATTATCAACTTCACGTCAAAATCTAAGAGTGGGAGATTTTCTGGATATACATTGATTAAAGGACTTTGATTCTGTTTTAAAACAGAGTGACTGAGCGCTCAGCCGTCATCACACTGCTCAAGAGAGTCTGTGCTGTTTGAGTGAACAGCGGTTTTGTTTTATGTGTTTTTTATTATTTGCCCGTGGCAGAGCGAGTGTCATAATATGTGGCAGAGGGAGACGACACACTCATCCCCGTGGAATGTAGAAACAACTGAGTCACGAAGTAACTAACAAACTGACAAATGAAGGAGTGGCAACCCGGCAGCTTGTTTTTTTTTGTTTTTTGTTTTTCCTGTTTTTATAATCAAACATTTAAAGTTGATACCTTGTAAGATTATCCCCCTTCTTTGGCAGGAGTAAAAGTTTGGCTTTGCAACCTCCAAAGCCAAACTTCGAAGATCCCCCTTTTGTATGTTATTACAGCTATTACAAATATCTTTTGGTATGCCCTTAAATGTTTAGCACATAGTCACTGGGTTTTTTTCCTGTTCCTCAAGGCAAAGTGTTCGGGCTTCTTTGAGATGGACTGGTACAGGAATCTGTAAATACAAGTACAGAATCTCGTTGCACAAAGGTATAGGGTGGAAATTTTCTCTTAAATTTCTCAAGTATTGCTTTTTATGATTTCCACAGTAACCTGCAGCCAGGGTGCCTCACAGACCTCATTTCCCAGCAACCTTTGAATCATACCTCACATTTTTAATCAGACTCAGGTCTGGATTTTGACTATTCTTTTCTATGACATTTATTTATTTATTTAAACCACTTAAGTGTTGGCATCATTCCCCAAGTTCAAGTCTCTGGAAGAAGCACTTTCCCCCTAAGAATTAGTTCAGCACCAGCTACACTAAAGCGAACCCTTTACAAGGTGCTGTATATGATGGACTTGAACGGATCAGGATTTCTTTAGGTGGCTAAAACACGTTTCCTCTGACTCTGCATCTCAGTAACTGAGCTATGCTGTCATTAATACACTGACCATAAATAAGTAACTTAAAGAAGCCACGCTATATCTTCAAGGTTTCCAAGACCTCTGACGTGGAATCATCCTTAATTATAAGGTTAAAGTGTACTTTGGATTACTGTACGTGAGCTTTGACTTTCTTTGTCATGATAAAACTGATAAGTATTCCTGGGCAAGAGATTTGCACTGTTGACTTTGACTCAGGTCAATCTGTTAAATCTCTTACCATTAATGTTGCAAATACAATGAGCCAGTCAGAGGTCAACTCCTCCCCAAGTCAATGAAAGCCTTTAATAAAAGTGGCAGGGGACACCACGCCGAGCCCACACCGGACGAGAATCTGCCACAAGGTTGATCTGCACACAGCATGAGGACACTTCAGGAGAAGATCATCATTCTCTCTGTTTTTCTTTCCCTGATATGCATCACTCAGGTGAGCTGAGTAGTAAAGTCGACTTTATTTATCTCTACGCTGATACATTGCCGTATGTTAAGAGAATTTTTTTTAATGTGGGTCATCAAGGCTCTGAAACGGTCCAATGTTTACTTTTAAAGGTCAATACTCTGCCTGTTCCTGACGACTGGAATGGTTTGATCCAACGGACCAAGCGATCCCTCCTGTGGCGCTGGAACAGCCTGAAGCCTGTTGGAGCCAGCTGCAGAGATCCCTCAGAATGCGGCACAAAATACTGCAGGTAGAGCACAGCTTTTTTTTTTTTTTTTTTTTTTAAACTTGCACTGAAACAAACTCACTCAAAAACAGTCTTCCTCATGCATTTCATTCACCACTTTACCTGCACTTAACATGCAGGGCTAAAGCCAGATAGGTTATTCTGTGAAGTTAAACAATATTCCATTTTCACTGTTTCCACATGCAGTAATATTTCTCTATTTTCTTTATTTTCCAGAAAAAATGTATGCTCCTTCTAATACACCACCTGAAAACGGAAAAACAAACATGCAGCAACTCTGTCAGATTGTCACGGACCAAAACCAGCCATCTGAAACTCGGACATTCTGGATCGATATGAAGGAGTGCTGAAGTTGATCGGACCCTGGGAACAACTAAAATCATTTTTCCTGAAGAAAAAAAGCTGTAAAAACTGAGCACAGACAACCATACACATGGCACCATCTTGAGTTATCTTGTTTACCCCAACATCAGAAAAGCTGTGTCATCATAATATGTGTTTGATGAGAAAATATAAAAATTCATGCAAAGTTTGTGAGGTGCTCTGAATTTATTGGTTTATATAGTTATTTTGTATTTATTTGTATATATTGTAAACTATGTAAATATTCGAAATATACATTTTTTTCAAGCGCTTGTATTGCTCAGATCTTTTCTTTTGTCTAAAAGGTATATGAAAATATTCCTAACATTCCTTGCTTAAGTGGGACACCTTGAAGAAACATCTATGTTGATTTATTTTTCCATCATATTTCAAGCCACAAAGAATGCAACTTCATTTTATTCAATATTTACGTTTTGTTTCATATAATTAATCTAAAGCTCTTGCCATACATAATGAGACCTTTCTGGGACAGACAATTATTAATATTGACCACTAGAGGGCGAGCTGAGCCTGTTGAGTGAGATTAGACGAACGCGTCATTGCCTACAAATAAACTAAATATATTTTATCCACGGATCATTGCAGCAGCTTGGAGCTACGCTGTTCTGACTTCATGTCTCCAGTGAATAGGCATTATTAAAGTTTAAATAGTTTTAGTGGTTGCATGTTTAAGTTACAGATGTGGGGAACTGTAAAAAGTAAAATTATTCTGGTCTGTCCTGAAAAAAAAAAAAAAAAAAGTAAATGCACATTTACAGCAAAGTCCAAAGTGCTGATAAATTTTAACAGGATGAAATCCAAATTAGACTCTTCTAGAAAATGTCATCAAAACAAAATAAAATAAAATAAAGTCCTCCATGCTTTGAAATCTGTTTCTATGGACAGATGAAGGAAAGGAACATGTTATCATCCAAAACCACATCATGTGTCAGACATAGTGGAGGCAGGGTTCTGGCATTGGCGTGTATGACTACCAGTGAAAAAGGTTCACAGCTGTGGACCGATGATGTTACTGCTGTCAGAGGCAGAGAGATGAATTTGTGGTCTGTAGAGCAGTACTCTCTAATCACAATCAGCCAAATACTACCAGACCCTAAACATAATTTAAATAGAAAAAGAAGTTAAAATGTAACCCTAGCATATATCAGCTTTAATACGCTTCTAAATGTGCTTTTTGTTTTCATATTGTTGCTGAAATGAGGGAAAAAACAAGTCATACAAAACGCACAGTTGATAAAGTACATTAGTTGTACACCAACCAGACCAATGAATAATAATCATAAAAATGATAACAACAACAACAACAACAACAATAATAATAATAATAATAATAATAATAATAATAATAATAATAATAATAATAATAATGAGCGATCTCTCTTCTCATTGGCTGACGCCGTGATGACGCAGTATCTCGGGCAGCCACAGCAGCGCTGAGGCGGCGGCGCTGGGAGAGATGCTGTCTGTCGGCACCTCAGCGTCCGAGTCCGACCGGTCCCATCACAGTTATCAATTCCTCGGATAATACAGACATTTTACCCACGGATCTGTAACAGAGAAGAAAATGTAAGCTTTTTTAAAAATTCACCTTTCATATAAACGCGTTATGAGACACTTGCATGCTTTTTAGCCAAAAAAATGTTTGCACAAATTCCCGACTTCATTGCATGAGACCCCTCCAAGAAGAGGATGGGTATCTCCTCTTACCGACGACTCCTCCAAAGCAGGTTTATCAGGAGATGTGTTAGTGATCTTTTGCATTGACGCTTTAAAAAAAAAAGAATTATTATTTTAAGCAACTGCATCTTGAAATCAGCTATAATCCCATGCACTAAAGACGTTGTGTGTCTTCATGTATTTTTGTTGCCATTTCTTTCAAAGATGCTTTTGGGGTGATGCCTGTGTGAAGACTCTCTTTTATGTCTAGCATTTGCATACACTTCAAATATGTCCACGTTCTTAAAACCAACTTATACGCACACTTAAATGTATAAACTGTTTGGCCATAAAGAAGATGTAGGTCAAGCATGTCTGCTGATATTTAAATAGAGTTCAGTCTTAAATGTTTCCTCAGACAAATATGGGCTGCAATGTTGTGGTCTCTTTATAGGGCAACATCAGCAATAACAAGCAGTCTCATGACTGTTGTGGCCACAGTCTCTGCTGTAACGTAACCTTCAGGTTAGATGGCTGACACGAACTGGCACATAGGTCCAGAGAAATAGTTCAGTTAATCACAACCATCTCCTTCTGCTCCGGCACACTGAGGGGACAGCTGTTCCACTTAGCTTTCTGTGTTCAAAGTTAGGTGGACGTCCAGGAGAGATAGCAGGCAGGAGTTGCCTCCACCTTGCAGTGAAATTCTGCGACAATTGGCCTCTCGTGCTGGCCCACTTTCCTGTGGATTTGAGATATTTGTGGGAGCCAGGGTAGCTCAAGATTGAGTAAAGTGTCCCTGTTTATCACGAGTCCCTGATGTTGTAGCAGGAGGACTTTTGTACAGTGCGATTCACATGTGTGTACAAGGCATGTATTAGCAGCTGCTTTTACCCAAAACAGTTCAGGAAACACTTTGGGCACTTCAGTGTCTGGCCCAGTAACTCTTCAACTGAACTGAATTAAATGAGTTTCATTTTATTTCGACTAAAACACATGGGTACGAGGACAAGTGGCTGGGGAGCAATATCTGAGCTGCAGCCATAAAAACGGTTCTTTGATGTTAGTTAATGCTGTAAAATGTCAAGCAGTGGGCCTTCTGCAGAAATGAGAGTATTTAAAAGGTTTAAATGGCAATCATTAATGAATTACATCCGTTTATACAGTCATTCACTTTTCAGCCACAATATTAAAATGACGTGATTTATATGGTGTTGGTAGACGTCACGCTGCAAAATACCAGCTCTGACCTGCTGGCCTGGAACATCTGGCGCTCTGACACGTTGTGCTGCAGGATCCTCGAGGATGGGGGTTTCCCCTCACACAACTGTCATTGATGGTGGAATATGGGAGTTGGGAGACGGGTCCAAACGTTGGTCTTGCTATCATTGTGTTTCTCGGGCAGTCCTTGTGGGGTCTTTCTGCCTTGTCGCTTTGGGAGAGGCTGTTTCAGCGGCTGGAGGTTTGCTCGGTGTGCAGCATAAAGTTGCACCCGAGGTTTCCTTGCAGATCATTGCACTCTAGCACAAACTTCAATGCCATACGCTTCACCTCTCAGTGTTTTCTTTTTTCGTATCTTTACATCAATAAGACATAATATCTCTGCACTTTTTCACACTCATAGGTCTTAACCAACACATTTATAATCTGCTCTATTGAGCTAATGCAGAGACGAGGATAAGGAGGTCATTTTAGGTTTGAAATAGTTCACAGAGAAACAGAGGGAGCCTAACAGTTAATGGCTGCCAGTTTATTTTATTGTTAAGAAATCTACAGCTTGAACAGACATAAAGACAGGACCACTCAGCTGATTTGTTATTTCAGAAGATAGTGTAAAGGTTACTGGCTATGAGCATCTTAGTCATGCGTGCTTTGCTCTGAGTCTCCTTTATTATGTCGATTGTATTGACCAAAGAAAATGTTGTTGTCTATAGCAACAGATGTGATTTGGGCTGTTTGACATCACAACTTGGCAAAGCAATGAACCCACAAGGATAAGCTGATGACTGATGAGCAACAACAAAAGCAAGACAGAACAAAGTCGACTTGGTTTTTTTAAGAGGATCAATATGATCAAACCCGAGCGTTCAGAATCAGAATATAGTCGAGCCCTTTTGAATGATCTAAACTGATGTAAAAATGTGCTTATTCCTCCCGGTGCCAGCGGTGCAGCTCTGCAGTGCAGCTGCCCTAGTTACAGAGCAGCTGAATAACTGTGGGAAACTGTGGTTGGCCTGAGCCAATCACAGTCGAGAGAGGAAGGGTTTGTTAATGGTCCACTGAATTATGGAGTGGAGGCTGCGCCGAGAGCCGGCGGCAGACAACACAGTAGGACTTTGAGGGTTGCTGGAGAAGTCTGTGACAGCGGTAGCCTGCAATTGTACTTTTTGTTTATATATATATATATATATATATATATATATATATATATATATATATATATATATATATATATATATAT